>JBBPFJ010000256.1:0-177500 GCA_037975025.1 Excoecaria agallocha
CATGAAGAGTTCATCCTCCTCAATTCATTATTTTTGAAGGAGAATATTTCCTCATTAGGTAACCTAACAAAGGCATCCTCAGGACCTAATGCTTATAGTTGCCCCTACCTTTAGGGAGGCCAGTGCATGCAGGAGTCTAGATGAGCCAAAGTTTAGAGTAAGGAAAGAGAGATACTTACTTGAGAAGGCAATCTCCTTACTTGCTTCTTAAGAAGGCTTGGTTGGTAAATGATGTTAGCCTATAGCATGTTCTATGGTTCAGAGGCAATTTCACTTATGCGGCTATACCCCTGACTGAAGGCAATCCCATTGTGTGACCATACCTTGAAGGCGATCCTGCTCTGTGGCCATACCTTGAGGCAATCGCACTATGTTGCTATACCTTCGCTTAAAGGTGATCCCACTATGTGGCTATACCTTAGCTTGAAGGCGATCTCACTTAATGGCTCTACCTTTAAGACAATCCCACTATATGGCTATACCTTGAGGTATTCCCACTATATGGCTCTACCTTGAGGCTTTCCCACTCTGTGGCTATACATTGAGGCAATCCAATTATGTGGCTATACCTTGAGGCAATCCCACTCTTTTGCTATATCTTGAGGCGATCCCACTCTGTGGCTATACCTTTAAGCAATTGGGGTGGCTTTGTTAGGGTGGTGATGTGAGTTATATAACTCATATTAATGTAGTGTTTTATGTATATAATTGTTGTGTAAGTATTTAATTTTTAGTTATTTATCTATGAAATATGGTATATTTTATGTTTTTATGTGTTTTGTGTTTGTTTAGGAGTAAAGTGAAGAAATAATGGAGAAAAAGGCTAAAAATAAGCAAATGAAGAAGATCTATCGCGGGCACGATAGAGTTGCGAGCGCTACAAAGCAAGGAAAAAGAAAGGAGAAGTCAAAAAAAAAGAAAGTCAACTTTGAAGCTTCATGCCTTGTTGCGAGCGCAATTAGAGTCATGGGCGCAATAATAAGAGATGTTGTGTAGTTATTTTTTAAAAGGCACTTCAAAGGGACAACACTCTTCACCAAATGATGTGTACTTTTAGAGGGGTACTTGAAGAGTTATGTTGCTATAGAAAGGTACTTGAAGGGTCATAATGCCTGACAAGGAAGTTATAAATATAAATGGTGGTTATGCAATTCAAATTTCAAATCAAATTTTAAAGAGGTATGACTTTTTACCAAGGGTTGTGTACCTTTAGAAGGATGTTTGAAGAGATGCAATGTTTCGCAAGGAGCATATAAATGCAATGAAGATAAGAAAGAAAAAGAAGGAGAGTTAGGAAATAATTTTTGATTATAAATGAGAGATAGAGAGTGATTAATTTTATCTTTCGAAGGGATGACCAAGATCACAGAAGGAGAATAAATCATTTATGTGTAAAAGGATTGAGAGATCATCTTTTTATTTATCTTTCAATTGTCTATTCTTCTTTGCAACTCTTTGAATGATGTATTTTAGAATCTTGAACAACTTTGTTAATATTTGCTTATTCTTATTATTACGAGTAATCTTTAGTGCAGAATTTCTTAATAGTATTATTTGCATTTAAGTAATCGAATGTTCACTATAAGTAAGGGTATTGATCGAGAGATTCATTCTTATTTACATCTATTAGGAATTCATTATCAAGACATAGCTAGAGAGATCAGGATGTTAAGATTGTTGCTATAGGTTGGTGTTTATCCTTAAAATTTGTAAGTATGACAATCTAATTCGTGAATGAGAGTTAAGGGTTAGAAGTTATATTTGCATGTTTTAGACATTCTATTTTAGCTCGAGAGAATGATTTAGAACTGTATTCCAACTTGGCTTGCATTATAAAGGTTACCTTTCAATCAAAAGAATAATATCAAGTTTTATATCGTCAATTTTTACATCGTTATTTGTATTTGTCTTATTTGATCATCATTAACTTAGGATCAATTAATAGTTTAATATACATTATTAGTTTAATTTAAAAATAAAATTATTTATTTATTGTAAACAAGATTAAAATCAAGTAACAGTGTGTGATAACCAATCTGATCCTTGTGGGAACGATATCTTAAGTACTATAATCGGTGAACTGTGCGCTTGTGGATTTAGCACTAACAAGTTTTTGGCGCTGTTACCGGGGATCATGATTTGTGTTTATTGCCATTATTATGCTTGATTTGAAATTTTGGATTACAATACTCAATTAGAGTGTGTTTGTTTGTTTTGTTTTATAGATTTGATAGTTCAAGTTTATTTTAATTTCTATTTATTTGTGCTATTTAATTTTATATTCTTACTTAGTTTTATAGTTACTAATAAAGTTTGTGTTTGTTCCACAGGATTTGTATGTGTTTTTGATAGTGATCATCATTACGTTTTGTTGAAACTTTAAAATATTTTTCATATTATGCTCTATCGCGAGCACAATTAGAGTCGCAGGCGCGACCCCTTCCTCATCAATTTTTTTTGGATTTTGAAATTTTATGGGTTTTTAAATGATACAACTGTTCAAATCTCTTTTAAATTTGAATTTTTATTTGTCTTTTCATTTTCTTTCTTAAATTTTCAAATTTTATTTTACCCCATAAATGATTTCTTTTTATTTATTTCTTTCTTTTTACAATATTTAGTTTTCCTCTCCCTATTTGTTATTTGTTTTCTTTGTGGGTTTTTGATATTTTATTGTAGTGTTGACCATGGTTCACTTAAAGAATATAAAGGCCTAAATTCAAGATTTGAGTAGAAGCCATAAGAGTATGACTCGCATGTTGATGTCATTTTTCCATAAGAAAAATATCGAGTTCAGTCCTTATCCACATGCCTCTCTAAGTGAACATTCTTAAGAGCAGTCTCCTTTACTCCATTTTATTTTTGTATTTCTTTATTTTGTTATTTTTGTCATTTATTTTTGGTGATGTGTTTTTAGATTGTATGTTTCTTACACAATGAGGACATTGTGTCCTATAAATGTGGGGAAGCTAGGGTGTTGTTTTTAGGTTATATGTAGTTTGTGTGTTTATAAAGCATTTATATTTTGTGATATTTTGGAACATTTTTTTAGTATAAAATTTCTTGCATTTTGCGATTATTAGTGTAGTGGATGAAATTCTCTGACAATATTGTTGGATTACTTGCTTTATTATATTGTGTGCACCTATGAAGGGTTATGTTTAGGCAAAGTGCTTTGGTATTGGATCTGAAGTTGATGAACTCGACCATTTACCCCCTGTAGCGGAATGAGTGTCATCATAGGCGGCACTTATGAGGCTACATTGGTTGTTGCCATGTAGCTAATCGAATTTAGCTTGTCATGCATTTGTAGTGTTGAAAGGTTAGGTTGGGATTCGTTGCCCCTGGTCTCATTCATTAAGACACTTATTTACGTTCATTTCCCTTTTACATAATTTTCTTTTTGTATTATTATCATGTTTATAGATATTCTCTTTTGGCAACATGATATACAAATTTTATTGGTTATAGTAGTTATCAAGCATTGTAGAATATATCTCATTATTAATCAATCACTTTATCCTGTAATGTGAATCAATTTCAATGCATGCGTAACCTGTTAATATCAAATAACATTGGCTTATGGTACAAGGCATCTTATATGTTAGCAACAACTAATGTTAATCATAGCAAATAAATAATAATTTCAAGCAAGTTTAGAATGACAATCCTAGCAAATTTTAAGGGAAATATCCAACTCTAAACGAAAACAGATATCCACAATATAAAAACAAACAATATAAGTATCCATAATAATTGTCCAAATCTGAAAATGTGTGTGAAAACTGTGTTATAAGAATGTATGTATATAGAAAATCATCATCTCCCTGAACCCTTTGAATCTCAAAATAGACCATAATCTATGGTGCCCTCTAATAGAGAACTAGATCGAGAACGACACCTGTAAAATGGTTGACTTGGTGCCCAAGTTAAAGAAGGTCTTGGCTGTATGGGTCTTGGAGGCTGAACTGAAATAGGATGTATGAACTCATTAAGTTACCCTACAAGGTAGTCCACATCTCCTCGAATGCTACCTAAATCTATCATATGCACAGTAATGTGACTTGCAACTGTCATATCTATACTGGTCACGTGAGCCCTGAGGTCGGTGTCCAGCTTGTCGATCTTTTTCTCAATCTCATCTCTAGCTCCTTTAATAACTTCCTTGCTAGTCAGGAAGGCTATCTCCAATGTTGTGAGGTGATCTGTGGCCTTCTACATACTCTTATCCACATTCTGGACCCCTATCTCTTTCATGGTCAAATCAACCATAAACTACCACTGCAAGGCATCAAAATCATTAAACATCTTCATGTAGGCCTCATTTTACTTACCCTGCTCCTGACGTATCACCTGTATATTTACTACCATAGTAGTTTGAGTCACAGTCAAATCCTGGATACCCTATAAAATAGCATCCCATGGGATGACTTGCTAAGGTGGAGGGGTGCTGAAGATCAAGATACACCAGGGTGACCATAAGCCTTAGAAGGCAGATCCTGATGGGAGGTAAAGATGTGAGACCCCTAACATGACCCTTGCTAGAAATGCATGATTTAATAGGGTTATGATTAATTGAGATTAATTAAAATGTGAAATTCACATAAGGTAGGGGGACAAGTGATAAATTTTTTATATTATAGTAATTCCATGAAAATAATATTTAATATTATAGTTTGATAATATTCAAGGGTATAATTGAAGCATAAAGTATTAATTTGGGATAAATAGGTAAATATGGTATCTTAAGGGTTAAATGTGAACAAAAAGAAAGATTTGAGAGGTTGATTTACGAAAAGAAATAAATGGATAGGTTAATTTGTAGCATGCAAAAAGGTGAGGCTTAATGGTGTGTCATGTAAGTTTCCAGTCAGGTTTATGCAATGAAAGCTTGTGAGGAACATAATGCTCCAAAAGTCATAGATGGTACTTTTTCTCTTTATAACTATGACATACGTGTACTTACTGATCCTGGTTCTACTCATTCTTATATTTATATTGGGGATTTGGGTAGAGATATGTCTAAAATACAACAATTAGATTTTGATGTATGTGTGACTAGTCCATTGGGACATAGTGTAATTATTAATAAATTTTACAAAGATTGTCCTATAGTAGTTGAGGGGAGAGAGTTTTAAGCATATTTGATTGTGTTTCCTTTTCATGAGTTCGATATAATTCTAGAAATGGATTGGTTATCCAAACATCATGCAGTGGTGAATTGTGAAATGAAAATAGTAATTCTCAAGGATGATGAAAGAAAGGAAGTGGTAGTAGAAGGCAATTGTTCTAAGCTTATAACTAATGTTATATCAGCGATGAAAGCTATACGTTGTCTTAGAAAAAGATTTGAAGCATTTTTAGCTTTAGTCCTTGATTCAAAAAGAGATACAGTGAAGCTTGAGAATATACCTATTGTTAATGAATTTTTGAAAGTATTTCCTAAGGATTTGTCTGGTCTTCCACCAGAAAGAGATGTTGAGTTGTCTATTGATCTATTACCTGGTACAGTCTCGATCTCCAGGGCACCATATAGAATGGCTCCATCTGAATTAAAAGAGCTAAAGGTTCAATTACAAGAATTGTTAGACAAAGGCTTTATTAGACCTAGTGTGTCACCTTGGGATGCTCTGGTTTTATTTGTTAAGAAAAAGGATGGATTGATGAGAATGTGTATCAATTATAGACAATTGAACAATGTAATAGTGAAGAACAAATATCCTTTGCCTCGTATTGAGGATTTATTTGATCAGTTGAGTGGTGTTGGTGTGTTTTCAAAGATAGACTTGTGATCAAGTTATTATCAGCTCAGAGTTAAGGACGGGAATATTCCTAAAACTACATTTAGAACCCGTTATGGGCATTATGAATTCTTAGTTATGCCATTCAGGTTGACAAATACACTTGTTGTATTCATGGATCTTATGAATAGGGTATTCAGACCCAACTTGGATCGATTTGTTGTAGTGTTTATCGATGATATATTGTTTTACTCCAAAAATGAAGCTGAGCATGCTGAACATCGAAGGATTGTGTTGCAAACCTTGAAAGAAAATTAGTTGTTTGCTAAGCTGAGTAAATGTGACTTTTGGCTTAAGGAAGTTTCTTTCCTAGGTGATGTTATAACTACTGAAGGCGTTAGGATTGATCCAAATAAAATTGAACCTATTGTCAATTGGAAACCACCCAAGAATGTTTATAAAGTTAGAAGTTTTATTGGGTTGGTAGGTTACTATCATAGTTTTGTGAAAGGTTTTTCCGTTATTGCTTCACCACTAACTAAGTTGTTGAGGAAGAATAATAAGTTTAAGTGGTCTGATCATTGTAAAGCAAGCTTTGATCAGTTAAAGAAAATGTTGACTAAAGCTTAAGTGTTAACTCAACTAGTGTGAAGGAAAGAGTATGCAATGTATAGTGATGCCTCTATGGTTGGTTTAGGATGTGTATTAATGCAAGAAGGAAAAGTGGTAGCTTGTGCATCTAGACAACTAAAACTGCATGAGCAAAACTACCCGACTCATGACCTAGAATTGGCAGCTGTGGTTTTTGCTTTAAAGATTTTGCAGCACTATTTTTATGGTGAAAAATGCAAAATTTATACTGATCATAAAAGCCTCAAATACTTGCTTACTCAAAAAGAACTTAATTTGAGGCAGAGAAGGTGGTTGGAATTATTTAATGATTATGATTTTATAGTTGACTACCATCTAGGAAAAGCGAATGTGGTTGCTGATGCCTTTTGTCATAAGACAATGGCAGCATTGATGTTAAAGTAGTGTAGATGGAAATTTGCATTGAATGGTGCATTACTAGCACAACTTAAAGCTAGGCCTATGGTTAGGCAGACCATGATAGATGCTCGGAAGGATGATGAAAAGTTACAACAGATTGTGAAAGCAGTTTGTGAAGGAGATCAATCACATTTTTCAGTGAAAGAAGATGGTGGTGTATACTAACATAACAGGTTATGTGTTCCTAATGATAAAAAAGTGAAAAGGGTACTATTGCATGAAGCGCATAATACTACTTTTACTATACATCCAGGCAGGAACAAGATGTATCAAGAGTTGAAATAGTTTTACTGGTGGCCAGGCATGAAAAAGGATATTGTTGAATATGTTTCTAAATGTTTAACATGTCAACAAGTGAAAGCAGATCATCAGTTTCCTTCAGGACTTTTAAATCTCATTTCAGTTCCACAATGGAAGTGGGAAGACATTACCATGGATTTTGTTACCGATTTGCCTCTTACTCAAAGAAAATATGATTTTGTCTGGGTAATAGTGGATAAGTTAACAAAAGTAGCTCACTTTATACTAGTTCGAACATATTATTCTATAGATAAGCTTGCAGAATTGTATGTGAATGAAATTGTATGGTTACATGGTATACTAGTATCCATAATTTCAGATCGAGATCTAAGGTTTACATCGAGATTTTGGCAGAGTCTACAGTAAGCCTTGGGAACACAGCTTAAGTACAGTACAGCTTTTCATCCCAAAATAGATGGAAAATCTGAAAGGGTTATTTAGGTTCTAGAAGATATGATGAGGGGATGTGCTTTGGATTTTCTAGAAGTTAGGATAAATATGTGGCCTTAATGGAATTTGCCTACAATAACAGTTATCAGAAGTGTATTCAAATGGCACCATATGAGGCTTTGTATGGGGAGAAATGTAAAACTCTAGTTTCTTGGACTGAGCTAACTGAATGTAGAATAATCAGTCCTGACCTTGTAAGGGATACAGAAGAAAAAGTCAAGTTATCAAGCCAAGACTGAAAGAAGCTAGTGATAGACAGAAATCATATGCTGACTTGAAAAGAAAGGATATCGAGTATCAAGTAGGTGACAAGGTATTTCTGAAGGTATCTCCATAGAAAAAGGTGCTTAGATTTGGGAAAATGGGAAAACTCGGTCTGAGGTTCATTGGTCCATATGAAATCCTTCAAAGAGTCAGACCAGTGGCTTATAGATTGGCTCTTCCTATAGAATTAGCCAAGCTCTATGATATATTTTACATGTTTATGCTTATAAGATATCGCTCGAATGAATCACATAAGTTGCCAATTCAAGATAATCAAGTATAGCCGGATTTCAAGTATGATGAGGAACTAAAAGAAATTTTAGCTAGGGAAATCAAATAATTAAGGAATAAGCAAATCCCTCCGGTCAAAGTGCTTTCACAACATCATGGTATACAAGAAGTAACTTGGGAACGGGAGGCAGCCATAAGGGAGAAATATCTTCAATTATTTGAAATAGATACGAATTTTGAGGACGAAATTCCTTAAGGGGGAGAGATTTATGAGACCCCTAACATGACCCTAGCTAGAAATGCATGATTTAATAGGGTTATGATTAATTGACATTAATTAAAATGTGAAATTCACATAAGGTAGGGGGACAAGTGATAAATTTATTATATTATAGTAATTGTATGAAAATAATATTTAATGCTATAGTTTAATAATATTCAAGGGTATAATTGAAGCATAAAATATTAATTTGGGCTAAATAGGTAAATATGGTATCTTAAGGATTAAATGTGAACAAAAAGGAAGATTTGAGAGGTTGATTTAAGAAAAGGAATAAATGGATAGGTTAATTTGTAGCATGCAAAAAGGTGAGGGTTAATGGTGTGTCATGTAAGTTTTTAAGGTGACCTTTAAGGGAATTTTACCTTGCCACTATATAAAGTTATTTTAATGTTAGAGAGAGAATGGATGGCGAAGGACGACATTCTTGAGAGAAGTTACATAAATTTCCTCTCTTCTCATTCTTTCATTCATTGTTAAGCATATCTAAGGAATCCTTGAAGAGAAATGAATACATGATGCATTAATCAAGACAAGTTTGTGTATATCATTAAGCATAAGAAGAAGGAGGAAGGAGCAAAGGGAAAGAAAAAGTTCAAGAGTGAAGCTAGGGGAATTATTGGCCAGGGTATGGGATTGTGTGATGTAGTGTTTATGTGAATCCTTAGGTATTTCCTTTGCATTCAAATTAGATTCTTAGATTAGAATATAAAGACTTTGAGGTATGACAAAAGTGGTAGAAGAACTTAGATTTCTAGAGGGGTTACTCCCTTAATAGTTTGATGTTGTTGAATAATGGTTTCTCTAAGGGAAGGTTGACCATGCAAATACCCATAATTATTATAGTATATACATGTTTCAAATTGTGAAATTTAATTAAAGAGGTAATTGGAATATTATGATTTAATAATGTATGAAACCAGGAATATAAAGGTGTTAAGCTTGTGTAAGCTATATTAGCATATGAGAGAATCTTTACAGAAGTTGTGTTAATGAAAATATAGTGTAATTGCAAATATTTGCATCTGTTGCTCTTGCGATAATGCACTATATATGAGCTGTATATTTGCCTCTATCGTGCCCGCAACTTTAGTTGTGCTCACGATAGTACACTCTATGTCGACTGTTATATTAGCCTCAGTCGTGCTCGTGACCCTTGTCGCACTCGTAACATGCCTATTTAACATGTACACTTATTTTATTACCTTGATTTTGTATGAGATAATACGCTACACCACCTTAATACCTCTATAGACTAGGTACAGCATTATGGCAAGCCAAGATTCAACATAAGCATAGTATTGATATGTGTATAGTTAAATTATGTTTAAAGAATCTATTGAATTATATGATAAAATGCAATTGAATTTTATGACATTTTATAGAGTTTAATATGTGAGGCATGTGTTCTGATGAACAACCAACCACGTATGTTTCACTACTACTTGATTAATGTAACACCCTTACCCTGTACTTAGCTATAACACTGTGATTAATATTAATCAAGCATGCTTATCAACATTTCATCTGATAATCCACTAAACAAATATCCAAAAGTTAACTATTAGAAGCTTCACTTACAGGTGCAACTTACTAACATCAAATATTACATATACAAAGCATCTGTAGTAAATACAAAATTTCCAACATATTTAGAGTTTCCACAACTACAAATCATAAGGACAAAAAGAAGACTCTAATATCAATCTTCTAAGACTTGTGTTGGCCAACCTGCTGCAGAAAATAGACCTGGAAGAAAGTCCTGTTCTCCCAACCTACACGGATAAACAAAAATCCGTGCTAAGCTATAAAGCTTAGTGGGGAATACTATAAATGATAACGACTACTCACAGTGGTCGTCAACAAGCATACATTATAAACTATAAAGTATAACTTATACTCAACAATTAACCATATAAGCATAATTGTCCTTTAATCTTGCGATTCATTCATTGATTATTTTACCACTGTTTATACTTAGTCATTCCTTCCACTTTTTCATATAAGATAGGAATATAAGCATATACATATTCACATATGAGCTATGATCAACATTCACATATAAGCTATGATCAACATTCACATATAAATATTCGCAAGTAAAACAAGGCATTAGTACTATGAAAGTTCATCATTTATCAATCAAGAAATATATTCGAATTACTTATTGTACCAATGCATACATAGAATTTCTAGCTTGCTTTTATATCCAATACCATTTTCATGTGAACTTTATCTCTTGTAAATCTGTAAATGCTTTATGTGTATGCACAAGACAATATACATCATTTCTTAATCAAGAGCAAGAACGAGTAAATATAGGGAAAACATATAACTCAACTATATTAATTTGAAAAGCAATCACCAACATGAATACCCATTCATAAACTCTTATATTCATTTGCTTTAGAGAACATACTATCTCTAATATAGTTCATAATTATATATTAGTGATGCACTAGTTCATTTATATAACTCTGTACGTACTGTTTCTATATGCGATAATCATGCATAAGTGTATATTGTAACATCTTTTAATACCATAATTTCCATTTGTGCTGTAAAGGAATTTCACATATAAATTAGATTCTAAAATCAATTTATGAATTGTTATGCTTTATAAAGCTTTAAATTAACATCAAACTATTCTTAACTTTGGTATAAGGCCTGCACTATTTTAATGAGGTGGATAACGGGTTGAACGATGGTACCCGAAGGTACGAGTTTGTTTAGTCACCCAAACGGGGTGAACTGCAACCCAAACGGGGTTGATCGATGGTACCCGAAGGCACAAGTTATTTATTCACCCAAACGGGGTGAACTGCAACCCAAACGGGGTTGATCGATGGTACCCGAAGGCACAAGTTGTTTAGTCACCCAAACGGGGTGAACTGCAACCCAAATGGGGTTGAACGATGATACCCGAAGGTACAGGTTTGTTTTTGCAGCTGCAAGGTACCCTTATAGGCATGCCTATCTATCCACTTCCTAGACTCAACGCAGGCAAAAAGATCTATTTACTTTATCTTTTCTTTATACATTCATATTCTTATATGCACATGTATACTCTTGTATTACTATGAACAATATACTCATAAGAGCACTTATGTGTAACTTTCTGTAAACCTGTGAACATTTAACTGTTGGGTAATACTGTTCTGTTCTTGTAATTCTATTAAATCATGCGACTATTCTGTATGACAAGACTATACTTATATAAGGCCATTTGTAACCGTACATAAGCATGTAAAAATATCTATATTCTTTAGTACATATACATATATGCACAATTTAAAAACAATTTATACACTTTTCGTATATAATAGTCAGATGACAATATACTCCTTCTCTAATGCATACATTTTTGTATACATGGTCTCATATATCAATGTCATTATATGCTTTAATAAAATTTCTATAATGGAGTTTTAGCACTGTAGATCTGTATGTCAGCATGCTTACATGTGACAACACATATGCTTAATCATATCATTTCAATTAAGTGAAACCAAATTCATACATTTCACTTTACACATATTCTTTGAATCATCGCTCTAAAACATCTTTCACCATTCAAACCTAATCATGTAAGATCGTATTATATATTTATATGTTCATATATAATCTACAATTCAAATTACTTCTTTCTACAAGTAAAGTTGACATTTACTCCTTCATTAAATAATATGTACATGTAAGCATAATTGCACACAACAGCCATGTACATAAGTTTGATCATATTCACATTAAGCATCTCACATGTTCATAGTCATGCTAAAATATCTTCTATCTCATAGGGCATTTACATGCTCATACATTCATGTACATAATCATAGATGTACGTACCTGTGGGTACATTCACATATAGTAGACTTATTCATATAAGCATATTTACCAATATATAAATATATATCTTTATCATCATTAAAATCATGTGCTATACAGAATGTCAACATGTTTCCATAAGGGCATATACACATGCCAAGGTCATACTATTGCAATCCTTATTTCATAGCATAGATACATGTCAAAACGTGCTCTTTCATGTCATAGGATTACATGTGTATATTTTTATATATATATATATCAATTTGGCATATGACAATCATGCACAAAACTAATTACATGTATAGGTTAGATATTTCATCATTAGTCTTTATTGATATACACAATTGAATGCATATGTATTCATATAAATCCTTCATGGATAGCCATATTACGTGCTTTATCCAATTAACTTTACTGTAACATATACCCATATCTCTCTCAATTTATTTAAAGAAATCATATTATCAAGTATAGCAACAATTGACACATAATAGTAACTTCTGTTTTTGTGAGCAGTTTAGGAAACTAGTCCGAATTCAACCCTAGATTCCGCATACTTAGGGACAGATTTAAGTTTAGGTTTCTTCATATGAAATATAGGTATGGAAGTCTAGTTTCCAACGCAAAAAGAATCACTCAATTTTCTGTTCTGTAGCTCAACTTATGAGCAAAACATTCTAGATAGGTCATTCAGTCGTGAAGGGAGTTCGACTCGTGAAGAGGTTCACGAGTGAAGCAAACCAAGCAAAACTCACGACTCGTGAAGAAGCTCACGAGTGGAGAAGAAAAGCAAAAATCACGACTCAGACAAAGATTCACTAGTGACCCAGGAAGGCAAAGGCACGACTCGTGAAGATCTTCACGAGTCGGACAAAAGTTCACGACTCGTGAAAAGGTGATCACGACTCGGCAACAACTCTAACAGGAAGCAGATTCACGACACGTGAAGAGCTTCACGAGTCGGACAAATGTTCACGACTCGTGAAGTGCTTCACGACTCGGCACTGACTCTCACAACTGATGAAATCTGTTCTTCCAAAATCAACCCGAAAACCCAGCAAAACCTAGAAAAAAACGTAACTTCAATTTCTGTAAATTACATCCAAATTCAGCAACCAATTCCACATGCAATATGAACAACCTACATTTCCATACCTTAGCTGAAAATTCCTTTGTCTTAAACCCCTTGCAAGCCCTTTTCCTTGCTTCTTCCACCTTCTCTCTCTCCTTTACATCATTTCATACATACAACAACAATCATCCATCATCAATCAAATTAAGAAAGAGATGAAGATGAAGAGATGAACTAACAAGTTAGGATATTACCTTATAGTTATACTAATGATCTAGATTGAACAACATGCAACAATTCCTCTTCAACAAGACCTTGAGAATTCATCTATGGCTTTAAGAAATATGAAGAAGAAAATGAAGTTGCTGTAACTCTCTCTAAGATTTCGTTCACCACCATTTCAAAGAGTTTTTCTTTCATTCCACTAGCAAAAGACTTTATATAATAGCTAGGAAAATTCCCTCTTTGATCCTTCAACAAAATGCATGTCCTTTAATCAACCCACACCTTTTTGCATGTTATAAATCAACCTAATCACTTATTCTTTCTCTTAAATTAACCTCTCAAATATTCATTTATTCACCTTTGACCTTTAAGATGCTGAATTTACAAATTAACCCTTAAACTAATACTTTGAACTTCAATTACACCCTTTAATGTTATTAAACCAACAATAATAATTTAATTATGACCTTATAAAATTCATACCATATATCTTACACATTTATCACAATTATCGAACTTAATAACACTTATATCCCAATTGATCCTTGAAATAAAATATTATTTCAATTACACACATAAATAAACAACTAGTTTATCCTTCAATATATAAGCTTATAATAATTCATCTAATTAAGCTTGATTAAATATTAATAATTGGGATTATGTCCTTGAATTCTACTAAGGCCTAATTTGAGTCCTTACAATTAAAAAGGCATGTATTACATGCTTGAGATAGCTATTGAAAGTAAGTTAAAGGAACATGAAAAGCCATATGATTAATGCATACAAATATGCCATAGTGATGAAACAATTGTTACATGATTATGGATACACTTCAATTGTGTGATGTAAGAATGAATATGTTACATGAAAAGAGAATTAATTTAAATTATAGCCTGCCTATAGAGTTCAATAGTGGATAGATAGGCACCTATAGGGATATTGCAGCTGCCCCTATTGACCCTTTTTGGGTCTAAGTTACTATTGATCCCATTTGGATCATGAACAGCCCCATTTGGGTTATTAGCTTATCCCATTTGGGTTAGCTTGAATGGTCCCCTATTCTGTTGACCCCGTTTAGGTCCATGTTTTCGATATCTTCGGATATTCCCTGTTTTGATACCTTTGGGTATCCCCTATTCCCTTTATCCACCTTTAGAACTTAAGCAGTCTAAACTATAATGTAAATGCATCATAGATAATTTCGATACAGATAAAGCATGATATATGAAATAATATGTTTAACTGTGATTTATATTGCATATGTAAATTTATATACATTATGTACTGATCCTTTTATGATATGTCTAAATTCAAGTATGTTGAATTAATATACGATTACATTATTATTGATGATACTATATTAAATTATATACTTGTTTTAAATATGTTATTTTTCTTATTGTCAACTATCATATGTTATATGTTTCTGATGACCACTGTGAGTGGTTGTCTTTCATATTTAGAATCCCCACTAAGCTTTATAGCTTAGCATAGGTTATTTTATTCGTGTAGTTTCTATAGCCAAGGCTTTTGCAAAGGAACGAACTCTGCATCAAGACAAGCCAACACCAATTTTATAGGAATTGATGTAGGGATATTTTGGTTAAACTTTGTATAAGTTCCTTAGCATGTTTAATATGTATTAAAGGCTATTTATTATATGTATGTCACATAAAGTAAATGATGTAATAAACTCATCAAAAGAATGTTAGTATATGCATGCATATAGGAGCTAGAATGTTTATACATATATATGTTACTTGAATTGTTGAATGCTATGTATGATAATGGTTGTAGGCTAAGACAAATGTATCTAGCATGAATATGATAAATGTGTTACAAGATAAGTCATTAGGTATGATGAAATTGAAGTAAAAAAAGTTGTGTAAAACACCTAGTTAATATACATGTTATCTATTTAATTAGATTATATGATATGAGTAATGATGGTTTAATTGGATAATTAACCTACTCTTACAGTACTAAATGGTATAATATGATATGCAATAAAGGCACTAGAATATGGTGTTTCAAGGAAAATCCTGTGAGGCTGGAGATACAATTGGCTCTTGGCGAGCTTCCTCTACAAAAAATTTAATGAAAGGGATCTCTACTTCTTCCCAAAGTCCTGGGCCCAAAATGTCCTCCATCTGTTGATTATCATTTGGCACCTACTGAGGTCGTGGTAGTTGTAGTCCACGACCATGCCTCAACCTGTCTAGGTGAGGAACAGCATCCATCTCCTTAAGGGTCATCAACCTAATCCCATTTGGAGTAGCATCATCGTCCCTAGCCATGCGTCTATCATACGTGGTCTCCTTGCCCAAGTAGATGGCCTTATCCATGCCTCTAGTATACCCTTTACTTGCAGTAACCTGGTGACCGACCCCTCGATAGATGTAGCATCACCTAGATGGTGTTGGGTAGTGTGTATATGCTATAAAATAGTATGGCTTAAGTCTATCTGCCTACCTACCACCATGGCTCATAGGCTATATATCTTCTTTACCATAAGAGAACCAGGGCTGCCTGGCCTACCTAAGTATGAGGAAAAAAAGACCCTGTGCAAGTAGCACATCAATTGTGATCTCAGCAACATATAATTCACCATCCGTATCACGTATGGAACCCCCGATCATGCAATCTCTGCCCACAACTCTGCTGAGGTAGATCTCTTAGGTCTCACAACTCTTTTCCTTATAGGTAACCACAGGAATGTCAGAGCCTTCATTAAGCCTTCTAAACTTGTGGCACTTGATCTCTTTAGCCAAATACATGAAAAGGGTAGCACCTATAGCTTAAGTCTTATTTCCATTAAAATAGTATAAGTAGTTGTGGGCATAGATTACCAAATATTCGATGTTGTGAACGACATTCATGAGGGACTTACTCCATTTCCCTTGATCCTAGCGGAGTCTTAACTTAGACTAGATGCTATTCATACTGATCCAACCGCACTACTCACTGGCATCCCTTTTCTTCTACAGGTATCTATAGTTATTATTATAAGGTAGTGCTCCCCTTATGGGTTTTCACACTAGCTTTTCTTAGTAGGGCATACATCTTTTCACATGACCATGTGCCTAATTTTTGCTTGAAGCACATGCCAAGCCATTCTAGCGACTTTTATACTTATCTCTTTTTTTATAAATTATTTTTATTTAATTTTTTTTATTTTTAGTTTTTTATTATTTTTTTAGATCTGGCTTTAGGAAAAATTCATGATGTTTGCTGAGCATTCCCCTAGTGCCACTGATGCATACTCTTTGAGGTTTTTTGGGGTACGCATGCATTGGTATTGGATTGCCTCCATAGAAAAAGGTATTATGTGGCTGAGCTCCGTGGTGGAGTAGAGAGTGAGTTTCATATGCCTGTGGATTAGGGTGGAGATTGTAACTCATGATGGAAGCTTCGGATGTGTGCCCCTCTACGATCTCCATCAGGTGACCTTTTGTATTACAACTCACTGTATCCACTAGTTTAGTCTTCGACAAAAAGTGGTGCGAGCATGCTTGAACTTTGGAGGTGGAGACTTGACTGACGCCTTTATCACTGGATATCATTATATTTAGAGGCATTTACTTGTGAGGACCAATATTCCACCAATGAATACCTACGACTTCTAAACCAGTATGGAATACCACTCGTGGGTTATGGAGGCATCGAACACCAGAGCCTTTTTATTGAGACATCCTGAGCATAGAAGGCCGTAGTGGGGGTTGCAGTGATTGGATGGCCTTATGTTGGTTGTTGTTGTTGTCCCTTTATTTCTTTTATTTTAGTATGTAATATATTACAACATCGTCTGCTTGAATAGTGTTTTTGCTTCCCTTTTCTTGTTTGTGCTGCCACTATGCTTGTATAGCACTTGGTGTGGTTGTTGTGTTTGTTTAGTGGAAGGCTTTCTTTTTTGTTATTGTGTGTCTTTTTATTGCTACCGATGGTAGCTATACTTTTATAAATAATTAAAACATCTTTTTTTAAGTCAACTACAGTGTGTAACTTAGATTATTAATGCATGCTTACATGACCACATTATTGCAATGATGACAATCACGACATGACAATTAATACAACACACAGCCTTTATTAAATCTTAGGTGATTGCATCTTGAATACATCCGACTCCTATTGCCAATTAGCCCTCGTGGGTTTTCTTAATTGGCTATTTCTCTCAACCCTTAATTTTTGCCTAAGGTGCCTTTTTCGGTTTTCACCTTAGCAGGGTACTCCCTTTTAGCAAGGCCGCCATTTTTTGATTTTTAACCCACGGGCTGATCATTTTTTTTAGCCGTGGAACCTCTTTAGCTTGTCAATGTTAACTGGCTCCTTGAACTCATTCCCTTTGTTGTCAGTAAGAATAGTGGCTCCTCCAAAGAGCAACTTTTGTAGAACAAAGGGGCCTTCCCAATTTGGTTTGAATTTCCCTCTGGAGTTAGGTAAGCCAGGTATCATCTATTTAAATACTAAGTGCCCTTTTTTTTCTAATACAACTGATTATGGTAGTAAGCCCTCATCCGATTGTCGTCTAATAGGTTCAACTATGTTATCCTGTGTTCTGCCCACTCCGTCTCTAGTAGCTTGGCTTCCAGAACAACCCTTAGTGACTGCAGTTCAATATTTACCAGTAGCACTGCATTCGAGCCATACACAAGGAAGAAAGAAGTAGCTCCCGTGGAAGTTCTAACAATGGTTTTGTACCCTAGAGTGCGAATGGTAACTTTTCAGCCCAATGTTTATATGTTTGCACAGTCTTGGACAAAATTTTCTTCAAGTTCTTATTCACAGCTTCAACTATCTCATTTGCCTATAGACGGTAAGGAGATGATTTATGGTGCCCGATTCTGTACTTTTGAAGTATGTGCCTTGTCTTTACTTGGAATTGGACCCCATTGTCTGATACTATGTAGTGAGGTACCCTATATCTATATACCAGATTCCTTTCAATGAACCGAACCATTTTTCATGCTCCCAATCTTTTGAAGGATTTAGCTTCTACCTATTTCATGAAATAGTCAATAGTAACCACCATGTACCTATTACCGTTGGAAGGTGTCGAATGAATTTCCCCAATAATGTTTATTTCCCAAGCTAAAAAGGGCCAAGACAGGAAATATTGCATAATTTTGAGACAGGTAGGTCACTTAAATTGGCATACTATTGGCATTGGTGGCACATCTTAACATATCTATAGCAGTCGACATCCATGGTTAACCAGAAGAATCCCTATCACATGATCTTTCTAGCCAAGGTTAATCAATTTATGTGGGCCCTACATACACCAACATGCAGTTCTTCTATGACTTTCTTTGCCTCCCTCTTGTCCAAGCATCTTAGCTGAATACAATCAACTTGCCTTTTATACAGGACCCCATCTACGCTGATAAATTGACTAGATAACTTTTTGATTATCCTCTGGTCTTTCTCCGTCACTTCCTAGGGGAACTTAAAAGTTTCCAAGTAGTTCTGTACATCATAATACCAGGGCTTGCCATTAGATCCATCAAAACTCATGAGATTCTCATTTTCAAAACAAGGCTTGGTAGAGATTGTGACTGTTATAGGTCTCATGATAATTCCTTCAGGATTGTCCCACATAGACACTAGGGTTGCCCAGGCATCTGCCAATTGGTTCTCATCTTGTGGTACATGTTGAAAGGTGCAGGTCTCAAATTGATTGTTCAGTCTCCTTATGTATTCTATATAAGGTAGTAGTCTCTCTTCCCTAATGGACCATTCACCTTTCGGTTGGTGAATTACTAAGGATGAATCTCTGAATACCTCAACCATTTTTTGCCTCTAGCGCTATCAAGGCTTCCACTTTGTGAAGACAAGCTTCATACTCTGCTTCATTATTGGTCATCTTAAATCCTAGTTTCTTGGCTAAGGGAAGCTTCTCACCGTCAGTTGTGATGAAGATGACTCCTACTCTAGCTCCTCTGTTATTGGTGGCCCTATCAAAGTGCATTTTCCAACCCTAAAATGTTATGGCACTGATACTTTCATCTGGGAATTGTCATTCCATTTGATCGGTTGATCCTTTCTTAGAAGCTTGAAAATTGGCTCACATATGGAGGTGAGTCTAGCGATGAATTGGTTGATGTATTGAATCTGCCCCAAGAACCCTCGAATCTCCTTCTCCTTCCTCAGTATCAACATTTCTTTAATGGCTTTCACCTTGTCTGGATCCACATTTATTCCCTTTTGACTTACTACATGCCCTAGCAGCTTGCCAGAGGTCACATAAAACGGTTAGAGAGTATGTCCTAGAGCCCATGTAGAAGCGATGAATTTCATATGTATGAATTTATATTCTTAATAAAAGGCATTATTCATTTTTTAATACTATATTTAAATATATGAGTTTGTAAATCTTAAATTAATAAATGAAGTCATTGATATTATAAATACAGTGTAAAGAAAATCATGAAAGTGTTCATGATAAGAGGTGTCTATTGCATGCAAATGTGTTAATATTTAAATATCCCTAGTCATAGAATTAACAAGATAGGACATTGTTAATTCAGACAGACTAGCACATGTTATGTTTCTTGAATGGTTCAAGTAGTGGTTGTCATAACTGTGATTATGGAAGATAATCAAAGCTAACATGTGGATGCTTGTTAGAAGAATAAGTTCATTGGAGACATGCAAAGAGAATCCTCACTTGGATATTAAATCTATGTCAGTGAGGAATCTCTTCATAGCAGTTGTGCAAGTATCCTTAGACTTTAGATCACCAAAGTTATCTTAAGTAGCAAATGGTATATTTTGACTCCATAAATGATTACATCCAACTGGGAGTGAACATAGTTAGGAGATTGTGTATATCATGACCTACTTGAAGATAGTTGAATGATTGACAAAGGATTCACCATCCTATATTTAGTAAGGGAAGTTATCTCGCATGATTTTATAATTGCCGTGTTCAGAGAATCTCTGGCAAGAGTAATATGCCAAGACGGATAGAGATCCATGGAGGACATTTTGGAAACAATTGTTGAATTAATAGAACATACATAATTAGATTTATATGAGTTGACAGAAATCCATACTCAAAATCTAATTGAGATAAGAGTGGTGAAAAGAGTAATTGCACGGTAATTGTTTCTATGGAAGGGTATAGTCAAACCACTTGACTTTCCTGACATTTGGGTAGTCATGATGCCTAGCTAGAGGCCAATCATGACTTGTATAATAGTGTATCAATAATATCAATAGGGATTGATAAAATTATTTAAAGAAGTTTAAATCATGTGAGTTTTGAATGGAACTCACAATTACATATTATACTGCTAATATGGATAGGAACCCAATAGGTCACACACATATAGAGAAAAGGATAAAATGGTAAAATGACAAGGATAATAATATTTGATATTATTATGGGAATAGAGAAGTGAATAAGAGAATAATTAATTAAAGAGTTTAACTAATTATGATCAAGTAAAATTGTTCGTGGAACTTTTGAGAAATGTTCTGTAAAATTGGACCTAATTGAAATAATGTATTTCATAATTAATTATTATTGGACTATAAGTGTTATAGGAATTATATAATAATTAATAGATCCATTGGAGGAATTACAGAGGCCAAGAGAAGTGAAGTTGGAGCATAAACCCTGCAAAAGAAGGGCCACACGCCAACTCAAAACAGAAGGCCTTAGAGGCCTATTTTTTGGATCAAAATAAATTATATATTTTAAATAAGTGTCATGGATCCTACATATTTAATTTGGTTGGATTTGGAATTCATTTGGGTAATTAAATCTAAGTATATGTACAAAGAGCCTAGTTTGTGGGTTTTGTGCATAGTCTTTTGTGAAAGGGCTTAAATTGGATTTAATTGAGCCCAAATAATTATAAATAATTCCAGAAGTCTAATTAATAATTCTCCAGCAATTTTAAAGAGCCCAATTCCATTATGAAGTTGGATTTTTTAACCTAACTATAAAAATTCAAGAGATGTGAAATTAGGGTTAAGTGAGAACAATTAAGGGAAAAGTTTTTCTCTCATTCTAAAAGCCCTAGCCGCCACCTTCCCTAGCTAGCATCTAGAGATTTTTGGCAAGCCCTTGTTTCTCCCAATTGTTGGTTTGTTCATTCCTTCTATAGTGTGGATTACCCATTAGAGGTGTTCGATTTTGGACACTATGGTTTGCAACAACCTGGTGAGAATAAAAATCAACTGTACAATAAAAATCAAAGGTAATTTTTCTTATTCTCATTAATATATATATTGTAAATTCATGACAAGATCAAATATATTGGATAAAATTTTAAATTCTGCTTATATATGGGATGCATGTAACCGATAATTGTTCTTGATTTAATTAAAGAAATGCATAATGTGGATACCAAGAGAATGAAAAATGATAATCTAAATACCTCATACTTATGGCATTATCATTTAGGTCATATAAGTGAGAAATGCATGACAAAATTACACAGGTCAAGTGATTTGGGATCATTTGATTATGAATCATTTTTTACATGAGAATCTTTTTTATTAGGAAAAATGACAAAAGCTCCCTTTATTGGTAAAAGAGAAAGAGCTAAAATTTTTTTGGACTTAATACATTCAGATGTATGTGGTCCAATGACTACACATGCCAGAGGAGGTTACTCCTACTTCATTACTTTCATAAATGATTATTCCAGATATGGATACATCTATCTAATGAAACATAAATCAGAAGCATTTGAAAAGTTCAAAGAATTCAGAAATGAAGTAGAGAAAAAACATGGCAAGAATATTAAAACACTTAAATCAGATCGCGTTGAAGAATACTTAAGCCAAGAATTTCAAGATTATCTTAGAGATAATGGGATTTTATTAATAATGGAATTTCATGAGTTTGTAAATCTTAAATTAATAAATGAAATCCTTGATATTATAAACATAGTGCAAAAACAATCATGAAAGTGTTCAAGATATAAGGTGTCTATTGCATGCAAATGTGTTAATATCTAAATATCCCTAGTCATAGAATTAACAAGATAGGACATTGTTAATTCGGACAGACTAGCACATGTTATGCTTTTTGAATGGTTCAAGTAGTTGTTGTGATAACTGTGATTATGGAAGATAATCAAAGCTAACATGTGGATGCTTGTTAGAAGAACAAGTTCATTGAAGACCTGTAAAGAGAATCCTCACATGGATATTAAATCTATGTCAGTGAGGAATCTCTTCATAGCGGTTGTGCAAGTATCCTTAGACTTGAGATCACTAAAGTTATCTTAAGTAGCAAGTGGTATATTTTGACTCCATAACTGATTACTTCCAACTGGGATTGAACATAGTTGGGAGATTGGGTATATCATGACCTACTTCATTATAGTTGAGTGATTGACAAAGGATTCACCATCCCAAATTTAGTAAGGGAAGTTATCTCGTATGATTTTATAATTGCCTTGTTTAGAGAATCTCTGGCCAAAGTAATATGCCAAGATGGATAAAGATCCATGAAGGGCATTTTGGAAGCAATGGTTGAATTAATAGAACATACATAATTAGATTTATATGAGTTTACAGAAATCCATACTCAGAATCTAATTGAGATAAGAGTGGTGAAAGGAGTAATTTGACGGTAACTGTTTTTATGGAAGGGTATAGTCAAACCACTTCACTTTCCTGACATTTGAGTGGTCATGATTCCTAGCTAGAGGCCAATTATGACATTTATAATAGTGTATCAATAATATCAATAGGGATTGATAAAGTGATTTAAAGAAGTTTAAATCATGTGAATTTTGAATGGAACTCACAATTACATATTATACTGCCAATATGGACAGCAACCCAATAGGTCACACACATATAGAGAAAAGGATAAAATGGTAAAATGACAAGGATAATAATATTTGATATTATTATGGGAATAGATAAGTGAATAAGAGAATAATTAATTAAAGAGTTTAATTAATTATAATCAAGTAAAATTGTTCACAGAACTTTTAAGAAATGTTCTATAAAATTGGACCTAATTGAAATAATGTATTTCATAATTAATTATTATTGGACTATAAGTATTATAGGGATGATATAATAATTGATAGATCCTTTGGAGGAATTACAAAGGCCTAGAGAAGGGAAGTTTGTGCTGAAACCCTCCAGAAGAAGGGCCACACGCCAACTCCAAACAGAAGGCCTTAGAGGCCTATTTCTTGGACCATAATAAATTAAATATGTTACATAAGTGTTATGGATCCTACATATTTAATTTGTTTTGATTTGGAATTCATTTGGGTAATTAAATCTAAGTATATGTACAAGGGGCCTAGTTTGTGGGTTTTGTGCATAGTCTTTTGTGAAAGGGCTTAAAGTAGATTTAATTGAGCCTAAATAATTATAAATAATTCCAAAAGTCCAATTAATAATTCTCCAGCAATTTTAAAGAGCCCAATCCCATTATGAAGTTGGATTTTTAACCTAACTATAAAAATCCAAGAGATGTGGAATTAGGGTTAAGTGAGAACAATTAAGAGAAAAGTTTTTCTCTCATTCTAAAAGCCCTAGCCGCCACCTTCCCTAGCTAGCATCTAGGGATTTTTGGCAAGCCCTTGTTTCTCCTAATTGTTGGTTTATTCATTCCTTCTATAGTTTGGATTACCCTTTGGAGGTGTTCGATTTTTGACACTGTGGTTTGCAACAACTTGGTGAGAATGAAAATCAACTATACAACAAAAATCAAAGGTGATTTTTCTTATCCTCATTAATATGTATATTGTAAATTGATGGCAAGATCAAATCTATTGGTTGAAAATTTTAAATTCCGCTTATGCATGAGATGCATGTAACCGATAATTGTTCTTGATTTAATTAAAGAAGTGCATAATGTGGATACCAAGAGAATGAAACATGATAATCTAAATACCTCATACTTATGGCATTGTTGTTGAGGCCATATAAGTGAGAAATGCATGACCAAATTACACAGGTTAGGTGATTTGGGATCATTTGATTATGAATCATTTGATACATGCGAATCTTGTTTATAAGGAAAAATGACAAAGGCTCCCTTTATTGGTAAAAGAGAACGAGCTAAAATTTTTTTGGACTTCATACATTCGAATGTATGTGGTCCAATGACTACACATGCCAGGGGAGGTTACTCCTACTTCATTACTTTCATAGATGATTATTCTAGATATGGATACATCTATCTAATGAAACATAAATCAGAAGCATTTGAAAAGTTCAAAGAATTCAGAAATGAAGTAGAGACACAACTTGGCAAGAATATTAAAACACTTAGATCAGATCGAGTTGAAGAATACTTAAGCCAAGAATTTCAAGATTATCTTAGAGATAATGGGATTTTATTAATAATGGAATTTCATGAGTTTGTAAATCTTAAATTAATAAATGAAATCCCTTGATATTATAAACATAGTGCAAAGACAATCATGAAAGTGTTCAAGATATAAGGTGTCTATTGCATGCAAATGTGTTAATATCTAAATATCCCTAGTCATAGAATTAACAAGATAGGACATTGTTAATTCGGACAGACTAGCACATGTTATGCTTTTTGAATGGTTCAAGTAGTTGTTGTGATAACTGTGATTATGGAAGATAATCAAAGCTAACATGTGGATGCTTGTTAGAAGAACAAGTTCATTGAAGACCTGCAAAGAGAATCCTCACATGGATATTAAATCTATGTCAGTGAGGAATCTCTTCATAGCGGTTGTGCAAGTATCCTTAGACTTGAGATCACTAAAGTTATCTTAAGTAGCAAGTGGTATATTTTGACTCCATAACTGATTACTTCCAACTGGGATTGAACATAGTTGGGAGATTGGGTATATCATGACCTACTTCATTATAGTTGAGTGATTGACAAAGGATTCACCATCCCAAATTTAGTAAGGGAAGTTATCTCGCATGATTCTATAATTGTCCTGTTCAGAGAATCTCTGGCCAGAGTAATATGCCAAGATGGATAGAGATCCATGAAGGGCATTTTGGGAACAATGGTTTAATTAATAGAACATACATAATTAGATTTATATGAGTTGACAGAAATCCATACTCAAAATCTAATTGAGATAAGAGTGGTGAAAGGAGTAATTGAACGGTAACTATTTTTATGCAAGGGTAAAGTCAAACCACTTGACTTTCCTAACATTTGGATGGTCATGATTCCTAGCTAGAGGCCAATCATGACATTTATAATAGTGTATCAATAGGTCACACACAATAGGTCACACATATATAGAGAAAAGGATAAAATGGTAAAATTACAAGGATAATAATATTTGATATTATTATGGAAATAGAGAAGTGAATAAGAGAATAATTAATTAAAGAGTTTAATTAATTATGATCAAGTAAAATTGTTCGCAGAACTTTTGAGAAATGTTCTATAAAATTGGACCTAATTGACATAATGTATTTCATAATTAATTATTATTGGACTATAAGTGTTATAGGGCTGATATAATAATTGATAGAGTTAGTGTAAGCCCTAACCCTAATATATTGTAATAAAACACTTTATTTAATAAATGAGGCATTTGTTTTATCTATTGTATTCCTGTGCATATCAATTGATAGAACTATCCAAGAATGTTGTTTCAGTTTAAGTTATCATGTGTGAGGCACATGGTTGTAAAACCTTGAAACAAATGAGACTTCATTCTAAATATCCCTAGTCAGTCATTGTTATGGGAATAACAAATGAATTAAGACTAGTATGCTTTCTCTGATAAGTTGAGTTCTGTCTTATGGATCATAAGGACAAGAGTGTAAATCAGAGATCATAGATACATGTTTAGAACATGGTATCTGGATTCGATCCACTCATGAGAAAACTACATGGTACAAGTCATAAGTGTTTCTCATATGCAAGTTTTGTATCAGAGTTCTTAGACCTAAAATCTCTATGAAACTCTTTATGAATTACTGTTTGCTTTGACATACACCTAACGTGCTCGTAACAGAGTGACAAGTACGGGTATGCTTGGGTATGCATTGATTCATGTTAGAGAGCATGCGAGAAGTGAAGGGATTACCCCACTCTATAAGAGAGAAAATATCATCGGCCACTTGATCAGTGAACTGAGATGTGTATGGCCATACCGAGAGGAAATAATGAGTAATCATTATTTATCTAAGAGTTCAGTGTCACTGGAATATCAAGAAAGGAATTAATATATATAAGGATGACCAGTTCCATGCCTTATATTAATTATGATATTTATGGGTAAGGGACTATGCAAAATTGCATTAGGTCACTAAATGCCATATGTATTTTCATTTAATTTGGAATGCTATAATATCTTGCTAGAGAATTTATATAGCCTTTGAATTAATTCATTAATTCATTGCCAACATTAAATGGACCTATAGAATCGTACACAAAGCATTGGGCTTAAAATATTTAAATATTAGTCGCCAAGGCATTTCTTATGGTAATGCCATGTTGCAAAATGGCCTTTATATCCTTGATTTACAAAACAAAGAGTCCATATACAACATTAATACAAAGAGGGTTAAATCAAATGAATTGAACCCTACGTACTTCTGGCATTGTCATTTAGGACATGCAAATGAAAAACGCATTTCAAGACTCCACAAAATTGGAGTGCTTGGGTCATTCAACTTAGAGTCTTATGATACATGCAAGCCATGTTTGCATGGAAAAATGAAAAAGAGTCCTTTTAACAAGAAAGGTGAAAGGACTAACGGCTTATTGGAACTAATACATACCGATGTATGTGGACCATTAAGTACACAAGCTAGAGGTAGTTTTAGCTACTTCGTGATGTTCACAAATGACTTCAGTAGATATGGCTATGTCTATCTAATGAAGTACAAATCTGAAACTTTTGAGAAATTTAAAGAGTTTAAGAACGAAGTAGAAAAACAACTTGGCAAAAGTATAAACGCCATTCGATCAAATTGAGGTGGTGAATACTTAAGCCATGAATTTGACAGTCATCTAAAAGAGTGTGGTATTATTTCACAGCTCACTCCTCTCGGAACGCCACAATGGAATGGTGTGTCCGAAAGGAGAAATCAAACTCTGTTGGACATGGTTCGATCTATGATAAGTCAAGCAAATCTTCCTATCTCTTTTTGGGGTTATGCATTAGAAACTGCTGCATTTTTCTATTAAACCGTACTCCAACTAAAGCAGTTGAGAAGACACCATACGATGTATGGACTGGGAAAGAACCCAATATGTCTTTTCTCAGGATTTGGGGCTGTGAAGCACATGTTAAGAAAATAACATCTGACAAACTAGAGTCCAAATCCATTGTCTGCTTGTTTGTGGGTTATCCCAAAGAAAAAAAGGGATACTACTTTTACTCACAAGCCGAGAACAAAGTATTTGTTGCTCGCAAGATTATTTTCTTGGAAAAGGAGTTCCTTCTCAAGAAAGACAGTGAGAGTAAAGTAGAACTTGGAGAAATTCAAGCAGCACAAACTCCTATATAGGATGAGTTGGAAATGGGATCAAGTTCACAACCAGTTGTGGAACAAAAACCCATTACACAAGAACCTAGAAGGTCTGTTAGGGTACGTCAGGAGATTGAGAGATATGGATTTCTAATCACTGACAGTGACACTATTGAGTTAGTAGATCGTGAGGATCCTACTACCTATCGAAAAGCTATTGAGAGCCCAGACTCGAAAAATTAGCTTGAAGCAATGAAATTCGAGATGCAATCAATGTACGATAACCAGGTTTAGACCTTGGTTGATCCACCGAAAGGTGCTAAGGTAATTGAATGCAAGTGGCTATTCAAACTCAAACCTGATAAGACCTACAAAGGTAGATTAGTAGCGAAAGGTTTTTGACAAACTCATGGTGTAGACTATGACGAGACCTTTTCACCTGTAGTCATGCTCAAGTCCATTAGGATCTTGCTTGCCATAGCTGTATATCTTGATTATGAGATATGGCAAATGGATGTCAAAACCGCTTTCCTCAATGGAAATTTACTTGAGGATGTGTATATGACACAGCCTGAGGGTTTTGTTAGTCCCAAGCATCCTAAGAAGGTTTACAAGCTTTAAAAATCCTTTTATGGATTAAAGTAAGCATCCCGAAGTTGGAATCTTCATTTTGATGAGGCAGTCAAAGAATTTGACTTCATCAAGAATGAAGATGAGCCTTGTGTGTACAAGAAGGTTAGTGGGAGCATAGTAGTATTTCTGGTCCTATATGTGGACGACATCCTTCTCATTGGGAATGACATTCCAACATTGCAAAAGGTTAAGCAATGGTTGGGAAAATGTTTCTCAATGAAAGACTTGGGTGAAGACTAGAAAATACTTGGTATTCGAATCTATAAAGATAGATCGAATCGGCTTTTAGGACTAAGTCATGAAAAGTACATAGACAAAGTACTAAAGCATTTTAGTATGGGAGACTCAAAGAAAGGGTACATACCTTCGGCTTTAGGAGTTTCTTTGACTAAAGAACGGTGCCCTAAAACCAAATAGGAAAGGGACAACATGAGTAGAATCCCATATGCATCTGCTATTGGATCTATCATGTATTCTATGTTATGTACTAGGTGGGATGTTGCTCATGCACTGAGTATAACCAATAGGTTTCAGCAAGACCCTGGTGAGAAGCACTGGTCTGCTGTAAAAGGGATTCTAAAGTACCTGCGAAGGACTAAGGATCACTTCTTAGTGTATGGTGGTCAAGAAGAGCTCATCATACAAGGTTATGTCAATGCTGCTTTTTAGACTAGCACTTAGGATTCTAGATCGCAATCTGGGTTTATTTTTTCTTTGAACGGTGGTGCTATTAGCTGGAAAAGCTCGAAGCAAGAGACCTTTGCCGACTCAAGTAAAGAATTTGAGTATATTGCAGCGAGTGAGGCTGCAAAAGAGGCTGTTTGGACTAAAAATTTCATTTCTAGATTAGGAGTGGTCCCAAGCATCCTAGATCCATTAGAAATTTTTAGTGACAACAACGGGGCCATCACACAGGCTAAGGAGCCCCGGTCACACCAGAAATCCAAACACAAACTCAGGAGGTATCACCTGATCAGAGAAATTATTGATCGTGGGGACGTCAAGGTTAGCAAGATAGCAAGTGAAGACAATGTAGTAGATCCTTTGATGAAACAGTTGCATCCAAATCTGCACGAAGCTCATTTGAGAGCATTCGGTCTTAGGGCTATGCCCAATTGGGACTAGTGCTACTGGGAGATTGTTAGTGTAAGCCCTAGCCCCAATACATTGTAATAAAACACTTTAGTTAATAAATGAGGCATTTGTTTTATCTATTGTATTCTTGTGCATATCAATTGATAGAACTATCCAAGAATGTTGTTTCAGTTTAAGTTATCATGTGTGAGGCACATGGTTGTAAGACCTTGAAACAAATGAGACTTCATTCTAAATATCCCTAGTTAGTCATTGTTATGGGAATAACAAATGAATTAAGACTAGTATGCTCTCTCTGATAAGTTGAGTTATGTCTTACGGATCATAAGGACAAGAGTGTCAATCAGAGATCATAGATACATGTTTAGAACATGGTATCTGGATTCGATCCACTCATGAGAACACTACATGGTACAAGTCATAAGTGTTTCTCATATGCAAGTTTTGTATCAGAGTTCTTAAACCTAAAATCTCTATGAAACTCTTTATGAATTACTATTATCTTTGATATACACCTAACGTGCTCGTAATAGAGTGACAAGTATGGGTATACTTGGGTATGCATTGATTCATGTTATAGAGCATGAGAGAAAGGAAGGGATTACCCCTCTCTATAAGAGACAAAATATCATCGGCCACTTGATCAGTGAACTAAGAAGTGTATGGCCATACCGAGATGAAATAATGAGTAATCATTATTTATCTGAGATTTCAGTGTCACTGGAATATCAAGAAAGGAATTAATATATATAAGGATGACTAGTTTCATGCCTTATATTAATTATGATATTTATGGGTAAGGGACTATGCAAAATTGCATTAGGTCACTAAATGCCATATGCATTTTCATTTAATTTGGAATGCTATAATATCTTGCTAGAGAATATATATAGCCTTTGAATTAATTCATTAATTCATTGCCAACATTAAATGGACCTATAGGATCGCACACAAAGCATTGGGCTTAAAATATTTAAATAAAGTATTGGGCTTTTAATTAAAGTCAAATTAATGTGTGTAATGGGTTTTAAAATTGCTATTGCACCTTTGTCCATGAGAGAAAAAAATTTATCCCACAAGGTTTAATTTCAATTAATTAATTATCTTGTATTAATTAAGTTAATTGAGTATTAAAGCCTAAAAGAATTTAAATTAAATGAAATCATTTAAATAAATAATGAAGTGATTTTATTTAATTAAATGTCTTGTGTTTTATTTAATAAAACAAAGAATTTCGGCACATGCACATTAATTATGTTAAGTGATTTTATTTAATTAAATGTCTTGTGTTTTATTTCAAATTTGAATTTTAAATTTAAAGGAGTTTAAATCAATATATATTACTTATTTTTAGGAAGTGATTGAAGTTGAATTAATTATCATGAGATAGTAAAATTCAGATCAAACACTTGCCAAAAGATAAGGATATATATTAGAAAAGAAATAAAACCCTAAAAAAAATAGAGTGCATTTGGCGTGAAACCCTAATTTCTTTAGGTTTTAGCATGAACTTCTCTCTCTTTCTCACTTAATTATTTTGGCCAATTTTCATTAAGAGAAAGGGTTGTTCCTCATTCTCTTGTGTTCTTGGGTAGTAATAGCAACGTAAGAGAAGTACAAAATTAAATTTTGTAGCTTCAAACCCTAGCCATTACACAATACTTATTTTGAGAGCTAGCAATCTCGATTTTAAGCCATCAGTGCAATCGTGTGTGTGAACCCTCCAGAAGAAGGGCCACACGCCAACTTGGTTGGCATAAAAGGCTGTTCCCTGGCATTGGTGGTGAAGGTCTAAGGCTAAGATATCCTCCTTGGTTGCTGGTCATCATCAAAATCAAGTTTTAAAGGCATCTAAAGTTGTAAGTTTTAAAACCCTAAAATTGCATGTTTCGATTCTTATCATGGAATTGTATGGCGTGTATGATCAAATTTTATTGTTTTTCGTTGTGTGATCTTTATGTGCATACCATGACATATTCCATCAATAGATCCATTGGAGGAATTACAGAGGCCTAGAGAAGTGAAGTTGGTGCAGAAACCCTCCAGAAGAAGGGCCACACGCCAACTCCAAACATATGGCCTTATAGGCCTATTTCTTGGACCAAAATAAATTAAATATGTTACATAAGTGTTATGGATCCTACATATTTAATTTGGTTGGATTTGGAATTCATTTGGGTAATTAAATCTAAGTATATGTACAAAGGGCCTAGTTTGTGGGTTTTGTGCATAGTCTTTTGTGAAAGGGCTTAAATTATATTTAATTGAGCCCAAATAATTATAAATAATTCCAAAAGTCCAATTAATAATTCTCTCACAATTTTAAAGAGCCCAATCTCATTATGAAGTTAGATTTTTTAACCTAACTATAAAAATCTAAGAGATGTGGAATTAGGGTTAAGTGAGAACAATTAAGAGAAAAGTTTTTCTCTCATTCTAAAAGCCCTAGCCGCCACCTTTCCTAGCTAGCATCTAGGGATTTTCGGTCAGCCCTTGTTTCTCCCAATTGTTGGTTCATTCATTCCTTCTCTAGTGTGGATTACTCATTGGAGGTGATCGATTTTGGACACTGTGGTTTGTGACAACCCGTCGAGAAGGAAAATCAATTGTACAACAAAAATCAAAGGTTATTTTTCTTATTCTCATTAATATTTATATTGTAAATTCATGGTAAGATCAGATATATTGGTTAAGAATTTTAAATTTCGCTTATGTATGAGATGCATGTAACCGATAATTCCCAACAAAAACACACACTTCTTCAGATTAAGACGGTGGTTGTACATGTTAATCAATAGGAAAATCTTATTTAAGGCCTTAAAATGTTCTTCCCTCATAATTGACTTCATCATTGTGTTGTCAACTTACACTTCAAATTCTTTATGGATCAAATTGCTGAGGATTTTGGTTACCGTTCATTGATAAGTGGCCATTGCATTCTTCAGTCCAAATGGTATGACCTTATAGGCACAGGTTCCCTATTTAGTAATGAAGGATGTCTTTACCCTATCTATTATCTTATTTAGGATCTTATTATACCCTACGTATCTATCAACAAAGCTATACATCATGTATTTTGTTGCGCTATCGACCAACAAGTTTATATGGGGGAGCAAGAAATCATCTTTTGGGCAAGCTTTATTCAGATCTTGGTAATCCATACACATCTACACTTTTCCATCCTTCTTAGCAATAGGAACAACATTGGCTAGCTAGGTAGGGTACTAGACTTCAACTGAGAACTTTGCTTTAATTTGTCTTTTCACTTCCTCTTTCACCTTTTCTACTCATTCTGGCCTAAGTCTTCAAAGCTTTTGCTTTACCGGCTTACTATTTAGATACTTTGAAATGGCATGTTTAGCAACATTTCTGTCAATCCTAGGCATATCTTTGTATAACTAAGCAAATATTTTTTTATATTTTTTCAATATTCTCTCAAATTTTATTCTCTCTTCAGGAGTCGTGTTTAATGTAATCAAGATCTCTTTAGGGTTATCATGCATTCTGAGGTTAAATGAGGTAGTGTTTGTTGATTTATTGTCAAATATGAATGAGTCATGATTTTGATCATGCATGATGTAATTAGATGAGATATCGTACAAATAAGCAAAGTTATCATCTTTTTAACTTGAACAGAAATGGGTACATCATTGCAAAACAATTTAGGGACATAAATTACGTCAGCAAAAGAATCATCCTCAAATTTATGGATGACCGATGCAGCAGTAGATGCCTCTCCTTTCTTTAGTGGTGCCACATTCTCAAGGATTGTAGCCTCACATTCAATTTTTGTTTTGCCTTTAGCCATGGTGGCTAATGACTCTGGTGTTAGTACCTCCTTAGGGTGACCAAGATCCAAATCGCTGAGCTTGGCCATAACCTCTTTCTCCTATAATCCCAATACAAGCTTGATTGTTTCGGTTGACAAGTCAAAGACATCGTCAAAGATTTCGAACCCATGAATGATCTTTTCATGGACAATTATAGGTTTAGCTTCACCACAATATTTGCATTCCTTGGACGCTGGCACAAAGCTTTCAAGTATATGAGGAATTATCATCACCCTTATAATAACCCAAGCCCTTCCTGTCTTTCTGACCAATGGGAGCAATAGGCGTAGGAATCCCTTAAGAATTCTTTCCCAATCAATGACCTGGCAACTAATTCATTTTCTTCATCATGTTAACAACCTGAAAGCTTACAGAATCTATCTCTTCCCCCTTAATACCAATTTAGCAACATGTAACTCATTGAAAGAATGATTGGCTATGCTTAAATCAGAGACAAAATTTTCTTTCACTGCCTTAATGGTAACCATACCTCTTTCCTGTGGGATTCAAACCATTTGGTGCAGGGTGGAAGGGACCCTGCCCAATTTGTGGAACAAAAGTCACCCTAACAATAAAGACAAATTAGCTAGTATCTATAACACTGCAAATTCTACCTCAATTTCAATAGGTCCCATCTTCACCACTGCCCTAAAAGTGCCAGCAGCCTTTCTCTTTGAATTGTCATAAGCCATTATGGTATGTCGAGATTGAGTGTGCATAGTCTCATCAATACCATATGCCGCCATTGCCATAAAGGGACACACGTTGATAGAAAAACCATCATCCACCATTACACATCAATTTTTTCGCCATTTACCTCAGCCATAATGTATAAATGGCGGTTAAGCTTACATCCTTCTAATGGGAGATCTGCATTAATGAGCATAATCTTTTCTTTAGAATCTCCTTTCACCATTTCTAACAACTCGGAAAGGGATATGGTGGTAGCAATAGTGGATTCGTATAAAGCTTCTACAAACTTTTGGTGGTGGGAAGGTAATTGCCTATACAAGTCCCAGATCGAAATCTGAGCAGGAGTTTTCTTGAGTTGCTTCAGGACCAGGTTATCTTTCATGGTTATTTCCTTCATAAGTGTAGAGCGTTGTTGTGGCCTCTCAACTTTCGGTATACCTCTCCCACTTTTGGTGACTGCCTGAATCATCTTTCCATCTATCACTTCCATCTCATCTTTATCACTTTCCCACAGGTCTTTTGGTTCCTCTTTATCCTTGATTGAGCCCTTTTCACTGCCTGTATCCTAGATATCCACTAGCTGAATTGATTCCCTCTTTTTTGCCGACCCTTCTGCACTTGCGGCTGGACCATTACTACTTCCTTGGGCCTTACAAATGATATCCAAGTATTCATTTCGTACAAATCCTACATAACATACCATTTTAGCAACCCGGGCCCAACCATGAATACCGGTAGTGGCATGGTATTTTAAGCTTCTTTCTTCTTAGCTCTCTTCTCTAGATCAAGAATCTGTCAAGAATCAATCAAGTCCTGGATGTAGTCCCTCAAGGTGCAATAGTAATCAATCTCATGCCCCGTATGTTGGTGAAAGGCATAATACCAATCAGATCTATGTCCAGGCTGGCTGTGACTCCTTACAGGCTTGGAAGGCATCAGTTGCAACTTTCCTTCTTTTATTAAATGACTAAGATACCAGGATCATGACTTGCCTAATTTAGAGTAACAACATTGATTGACTCGTGTCGTTGATACCTCAACATTTCTTTTGCTGTTACCTCCATTACCACTATTGCTTTCAGTATTCTTACAGAATCCCGTGTTCCCAAAACCTCTCTTGTTACTGTTATATCCTCCACTATTTGAACTCATAGCACTAGCCTTCTTTGTCAAATACTCCCTCTCGGCTTTAATCGTTATGTCTTTCAAGGACTCCCAATCCTTTAACCACTTCATTTTGAGACCTTTCTTCAAATAAGGGTTGCCATTGCGAATGAACATGCCGATCTGATCCTATGTGTTGGGTTTTATTTTCATCTACATTACTTTATTCCTCCATCGAGTGAGGTACTCGTGGAAGGACTCTCTAGGTTTCTATTGTAACAACTCCAAATCCTTTAGGATAACTTCCATATGTGTACTATAATCATACTGCCTAAAGAATTCCTTCGTCAATCTCTCCCAATTTTCTTGTCTTTCTATCCAAACTATGATACCAGTCAACAGCGGGGCCCACTAGGTTGAGGCTAAAGAGATCCACCTTTTGCCTCTTTATAGGGGCAATCCTTTTCATAAGCAGGACATACTGCTTTATATGGGCTAGGGGATCAGATGTACCATTAAACTTTATCAAATCAGGTATTTTAAATTGACCAGGCAAAGCATTTTCACCATCTAAATTGATATCCTCAAGACTAACTCCCTTTCCAACAGACAACATTCTAGTCAAAGCCGCTAACTTTTCTTCCATCTTCTTTACAATGGGACTTTCCTCCTTAGGGATGAGGTTCTTCTACATTTGAGTGGCCTGCAACTCATCCTCTTCATCAGTTATAAAATCAGATTCAGGACCAATTCAAGCACCATTCATTTTGGCTCCTTGCGAAGTAACATTCTTGATATTTGTTGTAAGTAAGGGCATCATGATAGTAACTACTTGAGTCTCCTCGATAGGAGTCAGCTCAACTCAAGCAGCAACTACCGCGATAGGTTGAGCAACTGATATGGAGGCCAAACTAGTTGTGAGATTTGCAAACATCGACACCATTTTTCTCTTAAGATCATCCATCCACTTTTTAGCATTTTGGGAACTAGAAGAACCAGCCGGAGGAGTGAGCTTGGCCATACCTTCCATTTTTAACTGTTTTGAGAATCTATCTGAAACATTGTCTATTCCTAACTCCGACCCTAATTTTGAACTCTGCCTTGATACCAATTCTTCTGTCTGTTCTGCAAATCACTTATTAACCAGATGACCATTCAAACCCCAAAATCACCTGGGAAATGATGCTTTTATTATGGCTGCCAAAATGGGGGTAGTCAAACTTATGCATGAGCAAATACAGATGCATAATTATGGGATGCAACATCAAAAACCACACATAGGGGTCCTCTCCACCTTATTCCTCCCACACACATGGTCAAAGTCCTATTTCCTAGGTAGCTTTACTTTATAGGTCAATAGGGACCCTTGTGAGGACCCAAATTAGGTCCTAGTAGAATTTAAGGGCAATTACATGTTATTAAAGTCTAATTGAGCATTATTGGGTGAATTATTAAGACTTAAGATATTTAATTGGGGCAAAAATGTTATTAAGTTATCAATAATTATGTGATAAATGTGTAAATTATATGGTATAAATTTTATAAGGTCATAATTAAATTATTATTGTTGGTTTAATAATATTCAAGGGCGTAATTGAAGTACAAAGTATTAGTTTAGGGGTTAATTTGTAAATACGACATCTTTAAGGGCAAATGTGAATAAATGAATAATTGAGAGGTTAATTTAAGAGAAAGAATAAGTGATTAGGTTGATTTATAACATGCAAAAAGGTGGGGGTTAATTAAAGGACATGCAAATTGTTGAGGGATCAAAAATGAAATTTTCTTTAGATATTATAAATAGCCATTTGATAGTGGAAAGAAAGAGAGTGGTAAGAAGAGATTGTGAGAGACGAAATTGGTAGAGAGAGTTACATAAATTTTCTTTCTTCTTCTCATTTCTTAAAGCCATAGTTGATTTCTCAAGGTTTTCTTGAAGAGGAAATACTTGCATGTTGTTTAATCAAGATCATTAGTTTTAAGGTAAATATATTAACTTGATAGTTCACCTCTTCTTCTTTTTCTTCTTCTTCTTCTTCATCTTCTTCTTATTTTGGTTGATGATGGATTAAGATAAATGTTGGAAGTTTGATGTTGAACGTATGAATTAATGTGAAGGAGAAAAAGAAGGTAGAAGAAACAAGGAAAAAGGGCTTGCAAGGGGTTGAAGACAAAAGGATTTTCAGCTAAGGTATGGGAACTTAGGCTATTCATAATTGCATGCAAAATTTGCTGGAACATGTTATGGTTGATAGAAATTTAGGGTTGTGTTTTTATGAGTTTTATCGGGGGTTTTATCGAATTGAGTTTGAAGAACAGTTTGAGTCATTCCTGAGTCGTGAATTATTGTCCGACTCGTGAAGCTCTTCACGAGTCGTGCACCATGTTTTCTTGGGTCACTCGTGATTGCTGTCCTTTTTCTCCACTCGTGAGCCCCTTCACGAGTCATGAAATGCTGCCCTTTTTCTCCACTCGTGAGCCCCTTCACGAGTCGTGAAATGCTGCCTTTTTCTCCACTTGTGAGCCCCTTCACGAGTCATGAAATGTTGCCCTTTTACTTCACTCGTGAGCCTCTTCACGAGTAGAACATTTCTTCACGACTGATTGACCTATCTGGATTGTTTTGCTCATAAGTTGAGCTATAGAATAGAAAATTGAGTGATTTATTTTGCGTTGGAAACTAGACTTCCATACCTATATTTCATATGAAGAAACCTAAATTTAAATCTGCTTCTAAGTATACGGAATTTAGGGTTGAATTTGGACTAGTTTCCCTGGATTGCTAATAGAAATAGACTTTACAGTAATGGGCATAACTTTTAGTAGAGATGTTGAAATTCTACAAAATAAAATTCTGATGAAAATAGAGACATGAAAGTCTAACTTTGATGAAGAAATGTTGGTCTATATCCTTTTAAATTTTACGTTATGAATTTTCTAAGTGATAGACCACACTGTTTTAGTTTTAAAAACAGCCTATAGTATTTTTTCCAATAACTCGAGCTATAGGTTAGATCTTATGATGAATTTTAATTCTATGGAAAGTAGTCACAAAGAGGGATAAGATTGTAGAATATCATTTTGCCTAAAAATGGCATCTTCAATTTCAAATGTGGCTCATAAGTCGAGTCTAGAATGCTACTTCGTGCAGATTTTCTTTAACGTACTTTATTTTATGGTTTTCAATATGTATTTATGTGATTACAAAATGAATTGGATATGGCATGTAATATGACTATTGAATACAAGATTATATGAATACATATACATTCACACGTGTACATAGGTAATGACTAGTGATGTATATATCTAACATATAATTGTGATTAAATTTGTACATAATTGTTATATGCAAGGTTAATGTATGTATCTACTCTTATGTTGATATATGCTCAGTTATCATTAAGCAATGGCTAACACAGAAATACATGTACTTAAGGATGTAAATCAAGTTATGATTACATATGTATAGCTTAACTACATGTTGTTATGATAAATTCATAGTTATATGGAAGCACATTGAATTAAGTATGGCATGTAATATGATACTTATAGTTTGAAATGTCAACTTTACTAGTAGAAAGAAGTATTGTGATTTGTAGATCATATGTTAACATATAAACATATGTATATATATATATATATATATAATATGATCTTACATGATTGGGTTTGAATTTTGAAAGATATTATAGAGTAATGATTCAAAGTATATGTGTAAAGTGAAATATATGAATATGTCTTTACTTAATTGAAATGACATGAGTAAGAATATGTGATTTCACATGTTGGCATGTTGAAATACAGATCTACAGTGCTAAAGACTCCATTATAGAAATTTTATTAAAGCATATAATGGCATTGATATATGAGACTTTGTATACAAGCGTATGCATTAGAGAAGGAGTATCTTGTCATGTGACTATTATATGAGAAAAGTGTATAAATTGTTATGAATTGTGCATATATGTAAATGTACTAGAGAAGATAGATATTTTTACATGCTTATGTACGGGTACAAATGGCCATATATAAGTATAGTCTTAACATACAGAATAGTCACATGATTTAATAGAATTACAAGAACAGAACAGTAATACCCAGCAGTGAAATGTTTACAGGTTTACAGAAAGTTACACATGAGCGCTCTTATGAGTATATTGTTCATAGTTATACAAGAGTATACATGTGCATATAAGAATATGAATGTATAAAGAAAAGATAAAGTAAATAGATCTTATTGCCTGCGTTGAGTCTAGGAAGTGGATAGATAGGCATGCCTATAAGGGTACCTTGCAGCTGCGATAGTTTCAACCCCGTTTGGGTGACTAAACAGACAGAAATGGTCCCATTTGGATCATTTTCAATCCTGTTTGGGTTATAGTCAACCCCGTTTGGGTGACTAAATAGACTTGTACCTTCCGGTACCACCGTATAACCCATTATCCACCTCTTTAGAATAGTGCAGGCTTTATATCAAAGTTAAGAAAAGTTTGATGTTCAACTTAAATTTTTATGAAGTATGACAACATAAATTGATTTCATAATCTAATTTATATGTGAAATTCCTTTTCAGCACATATGGATATTATAATATTAAAAGATGTTGCGATATACACTTTTGCATGATTATCGTATATAGAAATAGTATGTACAGAGTTATATAAATGAACTAGTGCATCATTAATATCAAGTTATGGACTATAATAGAGATAGTATGTTTTCTATAGTAATATGTTACTTGCTTTAGGTAGATAAATGATTTGCAAGATTCATCATGTATGAAAGCTAAGAAAAAAAATGTTTTGCTATAATAAATTTTCTCTATAGCAATGGAATATAAGAGCTATGTATAGGTATTCATGTTGGTGATTGCTTTCAAATTAATACATTGGGTTATTTGTTTTCCCTATGTCTACTCGTTCTTGCTCTTTATTGAGAATTGATAAATGATAAACTTTTATAGTACTAATGCTCTATTTTACTTTCGAATATGCATATGTCCTTATTGTTTATAGCTCATATGTGAATATGTATTTGTATATATTCCTGGTATATGAAAGTATGTAGTAAGTGGAATGAATGACTAAGCATAAACAGTGGTATATCATTCAATGAATGAATTGCAAGTCTAAAGGATAAACATGCTTATATGATTAAATGTTGTGTATATAAAGCATTAATGCCGAATTTACTATCACTAAGTCATTTGGTTATCTTATGTGGACTTGTGTCTACATTTTGTTTTTATTAAAATTTGGCATAAGTTATACTTATAGTTCTTAATGTATGTTTGTTGACGACCACTGTGAGTAGTCGTTTGTCATATTTAGTGTTCCCCACTAAGCTTTTTAGCTTAGCACGGAATTTTGTTTATCTGTGTATGTTGTGAGAACGGGACTTTCTTCCAGGTTTGATATCTGCTGCAGGTTGGCCAACACAAGTCTTAGAAGATTGATAATAGCGTCTTCTTTTATCCTTATATGTTATAGTTATGGAAACTTTAATTATGTTGCAAATTTTGTATAAGTACTAATGTTAAGTTTGAGAAAACATTGTAATGTATTAAGGACTTTTATATGATTAAGGTATTACTCTTAAGTTCACATGACATGGTTATACTTTCATCTCTAAGTTTTCTAATTAGAAATGTTTTCAGCTTGGGAACGTTGTAATATATGTCTTATGGTATATGATATTGTGGTAATAGCTAAGTATAGGACATGGGTATTACAATTAGTGGTATCAGAGCTTAGGTTTAGCCATTTCTGGGCTATAAGTGTTTAGAGTAATTGTTATATGGAAGCTTTGGTGTGTTGGCCTAATGCAGATATCTTGGTCTTGTTTTGTATAGATTAAAGATGGATAAACTAAAAGAAACTGGAAAAGAGATCATTAAAGTTAGCAATTCTGGGGCATTGAACTTATTTGTCCACGATCCTGTGAATGTAACTCATGTAGAGATGTTTGTTTCTACATTAGAGGAACTAAAGAAAATGAATTACATCTTGAATCAGATTTTACAAGAGTTAACTGAGCCTAGAGTATCAAAAGAGGTTGATAGGAATAATGAGAACAAAAGAAGTCAAGACGGGAATATGGATAAGAAGGAGCTAGGAAAAATAAATAAAATATTGAAATTAAGTTCTTCTAGCAACACATTCCATTCTGCGCAAGGTTTGGCAGGGAAAAGTTGAGCGATTCAAGTTCTTAAATGTTTGCATTGCACAAGGAATCATTGGGGTACTTGTAGAGCTTTAAACGGAGCTTGTTTTAGATGTGGTAAAACAGATCATTTTATGGATAATTGCCCAAGGTTGCCAAGGAAAGATATGGTATCATCAAAGAATGAAAAGAATCTTGTCACTGCTAATGTACCTCAGATAGAAGAGATAGATCGTAGTGAAAGAGACAAATCTATACATCTGATTGTATCGGTTCAGACCGAAAAATTTGAGGTTTCATCAAAGCAGGATGTCATCGAAGGAGATATTGGTATTTATCTTTTCTTCCTTAATATTTGCTCATTCACAATAATAAGTTCTTATTATGGTAATGAATTGTATACTTTTAGCAATGTTTTGATACGGTGGAACTTTAAGAATATTATGCATATTTGACCTTTAGGTGAATTATAGTACAAATGCATTGAAGGAATACTTAAAGATTACTCTATTATGGTATATTAATGAAATTCTAAGTTAGGAAAAAAAAGAGGTAAATGATAAAGAAATGCTATTATGATTAGTGCTTGGATTATATTACAAGTGTGTTAATAGAATAGAGTATAAATGTGCTAATATGGTTTTGGAGAAACAGTTTAGGTATTGTGAATAAAATCTTTCATAAGTGTAGTTGCTGTGAGAAAATTAGGTTAATTACAATGCTATGTATACATGTCAGTGAATCCTTAACAGGCATGGGCAGTTGACAAAACATTATACATGGGATCAGGCAAAAACATATACAGCACATGAGAGAATGCATTTGCATCTTATTGCATACATGAAAGCATCATTTACATATAAGCATAGCATCAAGCATCATACTACATATACAGGCCCCAACTGAATAGGGAAACTGACAGGATATACACTAACCATAGTAGTGATGTAACAGTATGATACGGTTGCCCTTATTTGGAGATAAGGTCAAATGAAAAGTGAGAAAAAAAAAGATGGTAAAGTAAGTGCGAGATCAAAGATGATTGTGATAGACATAGAGGTATAGCAATGATAGTGTTGTGCATAAGTAAAGGATACAAATATGAATTTCGAGGACGAAAATCCTTAAGGGGGAGAGATTTGTGAGGACCCAAATTAGGTCCTAGTAGAATTTAAGGGCAATTACATGTTATTAAAGTCTAATTGAGCATTATTGGGTGAATTATTAAGACTTAAGATATTTAATTGGGGCAAAAATGTTATTAAGTTATCAATAATTATGTGATAAATGTGTAAATTATATGGTATAAATTTTATAAGGTCATAATTAAATTATTATTGTTGGTTTAATAATATTCAAGGGTGTAATTGAAGTACAAAGTATTAGTTTAGGGGTTAATTTGTAAATACGACATCTTTAAGGGCAAATGTGAATAAATGAATAATTGAGAGGTTAATTTAAGAGAAAGAATAAGTGATTAGGTTGATTTATAACATGCAAAAAGGTGGGGGTTAATTAAAGGACATGCAAATTGTTGAGGGATCAAAAATGAAATTTTCTTTAGATATTATAAATAGCCATTTGATAGTGGAAAGAAAGAGAGTGGTAAGAAGAGATTGTGAGAGACGAAATTGGTAGAGAGAGTTACAGAAATTTTCTTTCTTCTTCTCATTTCTTAAAGCCATAGTTGATTTCTCAAGGTTTTCTTGAAGAGGAAATACTTGCATGTTGTTTAATCAAGATCATTAGTTTTAAGGTAAATATATTAACTTGATAGTTCACCTCTTCTTCTTTTTCTTCTTCTTCTTCTTCATCTTCTTCTTATTTTGGTTGATGATGGATTAAGATAAATGTTGGAAGTTTGATGTTGAACGTATGAATTGATGTGAAGGAGAAAAAGATGGTAGAAGAAACAAGGAAAAAGGGCTTGCAAGGGGTTGAAGACAAAAGGATTTTCAGCTAAGGTATGGGAACTTAGGCTATTCATAATTGCATGCAAAATTTGCTGGAACATGTTATGGTTGATAGAAATTTAGGGTTGTGTTTTTATGAGTTTTATCGGGGGTTTTATCGAATTGAGTTTGAAGAACAGTTTGAGTCATTCTTGAGTCGTGAAGATCTTCACGAGTCGTGAATTATTGTCCGACTCGTGAAGCTCTTCACGAGTCGTGCACCATGTTTTCCTGGGTCACTCGTGATTGCTGTCCTTTTTCTCCACTCGTGATCCCCTTCACGAGTCATGAAATGCTGACCTTTTTCTCCACTCGTGAGCCCCTTCACGAGTCATGAAATGCTGCCTTTTCTCCACTCATGAGCCCCTTCACGAGTCGTGAAATGTTGCCCTTTTACTTCACTCGTGAGCCTCTTCACGAGTAGAACATTTCTTCACGACTGATTGACCTATCTGGATTTTTTTGCCCATAAGTTGAGCTATAGAATAGAAAATTGAGTGATTTATTTTTCGTTGGAAACTAGACTTCCATACCTATATTTCATATGAAGAAACCTAAATTTAAATCTGCTTCTAAGTATACGGAATTTAGGGTTGAATTTGGACTAGTTTCCCTGGATTGCTAATAGAAACAGACTTTACAGTAATGGGCATAACTTTTAGTAGAGATGTTGAAATTCTACAAAATAAAATTTTGATGAAAATAGAGACATGAAAGTCTAACTTTGATGAAGAAATTTTGGTCTATATCCTTTTAAATTTTACGTTATGAATTTTCTAAGTGACAGACCACACTGTTTTAGTTTTAAAAATAGCCTATAATATTTTTTCCAATAACTCAAGCTATAGGTTAGATCTTATGATGAATTTTAATTCTATGGAAAGTAGTCACAAAGAGGGATAAGATTGTAGAATATCATTTTGCCTAAAAATGACATCTTCAATTTCAAATGTGGCTCATAAGTCGAGTCTAGAATGCTACTTCGTGCAGATTTTCTTTAACGTACTTTATTTTATGGTTTTCAATATGTATTTATGTGATTACAAAATGAATTGGATATGGCATGTAATATGACTATTGAATACAAGATTATATGAATACATATACATTCACACGTGTACATAGGTAATGACTAGTGATGTATATAACTAACATATAATTGTGATTAAATTTGTACATAATTGTTATATGCAAGGTTAATGTATGTATGTACTCTTATGTTGATATATGCTCAGTTATCATTAAGCAATGTCTAACACAGAAATACATGTACTTAAGGATGTAAATCAAGTTATGATTACATATGTATAGCTTAATTACATGTTGTTATGATAAATTCTTAGTTATATGGAAGCACATTGAATTAAGTATGGCATGCAATATGATACTTATAGTTTGAAATGTCAACTTTACTGGTAGAAAGAAGTATTGTGATTTGTAGATCATATGTGAACATATAAACATATGTGTATATATATATATATATATAATATGATCTTACATGATTGGGTTTGAATTTTGAAAGATATTATAGAGTAATGATTCAAAGTATATGTGTAAAGTGAAATATATGAATATGTCTTTACTTAATTGAAATGACATGAGTAAGAATATGTGATGTCACATGTTGGCATGTTGAAATATAGATCTACAGTGCTAAAGACTCCATTATAGAAATTTTATTAAAGCATATACTGGCATTGATATATGAGACTATGTATACAAGCGTATGCATTAGAGAAGGAGTATGTTGTCATGTGACTATTATATGAGAAAGGTGTATAAATTGTTATGAATTGTGCATATATGTAAATGTACTAGAGAAGATAGATATTTTTACATGCTTATGTACGGGTACAAATGGCCATATATAAGTATAGTCTTAACATACAGAATAGTCACATGATTTAATAGAATTACAAGAACAGAACAGTAATACCCAGCAGTGAAATGTTTACAGGTTTACAGAAAGTTACACATGAGCGCTCTTATGAGTATATTGTTCATAGTTATACAAGAGTATACATGTGCATATAAGAATATGAATGTATAAAGAAAAGATAAAGTAAATAGATCTTATTGCCTGCGTTGAGTCTAGGAAGTGGATATATAGGCATGCCTATAAGGGTACCTTGCAGCTGCGATAGTTTCAACCCCGTTTGGGTTGTAGTTAACCCCGTTTGGGTGACTAAACAAACAGAAATGGTCCCGTTTGGAACATTTTCAACCCCGTTTGGGTTGTAGTCAACCCCGTTTGGGTGACTAAATAGACTTGTACCTTCGGGTACCACCGTATAATCCATTATCCACCTCTTTAGAATAGTGCAGGCTTTATATCAAAGTTAAGAAAAGTTTGATGTTCAACTTAAATTTTTATGAAGTATGACAACATAAATTGATTTCATAATCTAATTTATATGTGAAATTCCTTTTCAGCACATATGGATATTATAATATTAAAAGATGTTGCGATATACACTTTTGCATGATTATCGTATATAGAAATAGTATGTACAGAGTTATATAAATGAACTAGTGCATCATTAATATCAAGTTATGGACTATAATAGAGATAGTATGTTTTCTATAGTAATATGTTACTTGCTTTAGGTAGATAAATGATTTGCAAGATTCATCATGTATGAAAGCTATGAAAAAAAAATGTTTTGCTATAATAAATGTTTTCTATAGCAATGGAATATAAGAGCTATGTATAGGTATTCATGTTGGTGATTGCTTTCAAATTAATACATTGGGTTATTTGTTTTCCCTATGTCTACTCGTTCTTGCTCTTTATTGAGAATTGATAAATGATAAACTTTTATAGTACTAATGCTCTATTTTGCTTTCGAATATGCATATGTCCTTATTGTTTATAGCTCATATGTGAATATGTATTTGTATATATTCCTGGTATATGAAAGTATGTAGTAAGTGGAAGGAATGACTAAGCATAAATAGTGGTATATCATTCAATGAATGAATTGCAAGTCTAAAGGATAAACATGCTTATATGATTAAATGTTGTGTATAAAAAGCATTAATGCCTAATTTACTATCATTAAGTCATTTGGTTATCTTGTGTGGACTTGTGTCTACATTTTATTTTTATTAAAATTTGGCATAAGTTATACTTATAGTTCTTAATGTATGTTTGTTGATGACCACTGTGAGTAGTCGTTTGTCATATTTAGTGTTCCCCACTAAGCTTTTTAGCTTAGCATGGATTTTTTTTTATCCGTGTAGGTTGTGAGAACGGGACTTTCTTCCAGGTCTGATATCTGCTGCAGGTTGGCCAACACAAGTCTTAAAAGATTGATAATAGCGTCTTCTTTTGTCCTTATATGTTATAGTTATGGAAACTTTAATTATGTTGCAAATTTTGTATAAGTACTAATGTTAAGTTTGAGAAAACATTGTAATGTATTAAGGACTTTTATATGATTAAGGTATTACTCTTAAGTTCACATGACATGGTTATACTTTCATCTCTAAGTTGTCTAATTAGAAATGTTTTCAGCTTGGGAACGTTGTAATATATGTCTTATGGTATATGATATTGTGGTAATAGCTAAGTATAGGACATGGGTATTACAACCTTGATGAATGTGTATGGTGCATGGCAAAAATCCGACAGCATAATATCTCTCATGAAAGGCATGCAAAAAGGTGTTGATCGGTACATATTTTGGCAACCTAAGCAAATTAGAATGGGCTTACCGGGGCATGGCAGCTTTTAATAAGCAAACATCTAAATTTGTCTAAGCATGCTTAACACATAAGGATCCATATCACAAGCAATGTAAAATTATTACGGACGTCCTAATGGAGATTACTATGTCATTACATAGGCTTTTGGTCTAGGTACTCAATTGCAAGGCTACCCTAGTATGGTCACTACCAATGGGTCTAGCTCATCACAAGCATAACGACCGATCGGGTCATTATTTAATATACCATCATGTACTAGACTTAGGCTATTGATTATCCCTAACACCACCCTCGGTTGAGTGAATGACAGGGGAGTGCTTTAGGAATGCACTAGGGGTTAGAAAACTGGGAGGCCTAACTTATTCTAAGGCTTAGCATAATTTTAATGCAATTTCGAAAAGAGATAAAATTTCTTAATTGAATTCCTTTTATGTTCCACTAGTTAAAAGTGGTTTCAAGGTGAAATCTCGAAACATCTCCAGTGGAGTCACCACTATGATGCGTGCCTTACCCTCGATGTAGCTTTGCTATTTCTTCTTTTGAGTCACTAAGACCCAATTTTACCCCCATAACCAAGGGATTGTCGAGTTCGAATGAAGAAACCTCTGACCTTTAGTAGTTTGATCCCACTTTTAAGGTCAAAACCAGGTTAAGGTTCCTTGTCCAGGCCGACAATTGCTTCATGATTAGAAAGAGACTCAACTCGACTTACTACAATTATAAACCTCAAAAGGTGTGATGTGGCACGTCCAGGTGTCCCTATTTTATTGCTAACAATCGATAATTGAGAGGTGTCTAGTTGGGCACCATTAGGCTAAATAACAAGGAGTTGCCACCCAATAGAACATTGAGAAAGAAGGGTGTTTTGACCTTATGAGGCTAAAAACCCAGAGAGGGTCCGAAATTCCACACTTATTTTTAACTTTGACAAATGTGACATAACGGCTTTTAGATTAATCGTGTTATCCTTTTTCTTTCATGCAAGAGTAAAACAAATATATAAATTAAAGGTGCATCCAATCACATAAGAAAGCAGTAAACCATGACATAGAATAAAGTGGTAAAGACATCCATAAATCAGGCAGTTCATTATGACTCTTTTAGGTAAGGACTTTAGTCCTCGCATGTGGATTATTAAAGAAGCATTGCATTGCGAGATCTTCAAGATAGGGACTTGCCAGTCCAAGTTTTATTTAAGAAACATTCCATGTTATTTAATTATATATAAAATTATTTACATTATCAAAAGCTATTTTTTGCACATGAATTTCCTAAGCAAAAATGAAGACATTGGTCAGACTTTATTAATGGAATATCCCGATTAATTACTATAATAATTTTTTGTGACATTTTTCATTTGCAGTCGAAAAATTATTTTTACAATAAAGAGAGAAGATAGTAGACTTACCTGGAGCACTTGCTTGGTCACATCCATGAAAGACTTTATTTCTCGAGAGCAATAATAATAACAATAATTACCACAAAAAAATGATAATGATAATAAAAATGAAAAGAGGACATACATAAAATTGATAATTAAGAAATGTGAAAAAGGTAAAAGAATAAGGATTTAGACACATGTTGAAAAATGCACAAGAGAACATTTGTTGACATGCGGTTAACTCACTTACCTTAAAAAGCAAGAAAACACTTTTATCGGTCGTGCACTACTTAACGCGCAAGTGCACCTAAACCGATACACAGCCGTATCAACCTAATAATGGTGAGTTTTCTTCCCTTTTTAAAATAAAATACTTGCAAACAAACAATATCCTGATTAATTACTATAATAATTTATATAATCTCCTACATTTGGAAAAATTACCATTTAGTCCTTAAATCTTTCTTTTTGCCACCTTTTATTTTATTTAACTCAAATTTTTCACCTTTTGTTACCTTTGGCCTTTATTTCACTTTAGATGGTAAATTTTCATTTTAGTCCACCCATTAGCTTTTAAGGTGGCAAATTACATTTTAGTCCCTAAACTTTTTATTATTTATAATTTTTCCCTTTTTCATCTATTTCATTAATTTAACTTCTTTAATCGCATTTCAAGCCAATTTACCATTTTAGCCCTATTTTCCCGCATAATTATAGTTTTACCCTTATTTAACCTATTTACTCTTATGTTTCATCTTTTTCATTATCTTATTACATCCTTAATATATTTTATATTATAATTGTCTTTTTCTTTCGTTTACTTACAAAATTATGATTTTGCCCCTAGCAATAACTAGTGAAAATCCTAAACCGGATAAATGGGATGAGAACTCCAATAATCTTGATGTACTGAAGGGACCGCACGACACTGGCACGATAGCTAAATTCTCTAGTATGTCTATATCTAAATGTAAATGCACTAGAGGGACCGTACAACATAGGATACGATACCAGATTCTCTAATGTACCATGTAATGTGCCGGTAAGACCAATTTTGGTATACATACTCATCAAATCTCACTTTACACCGCGGTATGTTAGCCCCTATGGCTAGCCATTATATACTAGGGTCCTGGATTATCCACTGTCTACTAAGGGCAATGTTTTTTCTATATCACATTATATTCTACATCATTATTCATATTTATTTAAATTTCATCATTATTCTTTTGACTTAATTTACACTTACTAACACTTACCATTAACATATTTCCCATTTTTATGTATAATTTCACAAAGAAACAATTAAACCATGTCATTATTCCACCACATACCATTCAACCACTTCGCAAAGTTCCACCTACATTATGTTTTCTTCCTTAATTACATATCATTCATATTTCTATTTTCATTTCAAGCATAATTATACTCACATACATTTGATTTACCTTAAAATCATTAAAGTTACTATACTTCCATCATTATGTATACTAAACCATTATTGTGTGCACTTAATAATTTTCATTTTAATTATATCCATTATCTTCCTTATGCATTGTAATGTTTAAATACACTGAAATACCTTAATAAACATAAATCTCACTTAGGTTTACTCAAGGTATACCATTAGGCCTCTTTAGGAACTACCCCTTTTAATTTGTTTTTTTTACTAATTTAAGTTCATATTAATATAATTTATCATTTTATCAAGCTATATTAATTTATATCATTAATTTACTCAATTGTGCATAGTTACATAATGTAACTTGTGCAATAATTCAAGGGAAATTGATGAAATCAAATTTAATTTGTATCCACTAACCTCTAGATGGTTTAAAGAATACCTATTCTTCCTTCTCCTTGCCCTTTGCCTCATTGTTCTTCTCTTTCTCTAGTAGTTCCTCTTTAGGCCGAAATTAAAAGGAGGAAATTCATGGGTTTATGCTATGATTTAAATCAAATTAAAGCTGCTAAGTAATTCTCCTAATCATTTCCTAAATGCCTATGTAAAAATCCCCAATTAATTCCACTCAAAACTCATGAATTCGCTAAATTAGGTCATTTATCTCTTTCCTTCTCTCTTTGATTTCTTAACTTCCTTTGATGCAAGACCTTTCCTAGGTCAAATAGAAGGAAATTATGAGTAAGCATCTAGATTGCCCATTTAGGATGGTAAAAAAATATCAACCAGGACACATGAAGTAGAAATAGGGTCAGCCTATTATGAATGCTTTTGAACATACCAAGTTAACGATAGCCATAGAAGGGTTTTCTAGGATTAGTGTTATATGCTAGGTAGGATAAATCAGCAGAATAATGCCATCATAAAAGGTGGGTGTGTCAGCAAAGGGTCATCTAGTACATCGTTTAGGTTTTTCAAGGAGAGAGAATCACCTCAAGATACTAGTTTGGCAACTGTTGATGGAAACTCCCTAGCACTTAATACACTTCCCTTAAGAAACTTTACACATAGCTTGAGACACAAGCTAGATCCTTAAGGGGGCAAGAATGTGTCCTTAGTTACCACAAACACTTTAGATTGGGGGCATGGCTTCTAAGTAAAAGTATGGGATTATAAGATAAGCATGGCATAGAACCCAATGGAACAAATACATCTCAGCTTATAAGGAAATGGATTTCTTTTGCCAAAAGTATAATGATGATTGTTTATCTACTCTGAGGATAACAAGAGAGTTCAGATAGAAGGCAAAGCAGAAAAAACTAAAAGAGATAATAAGAGAAAGCTTACTTGAAGACCAAGAGTTCTGAGGAAGACACATATGGGCCATTAGCTAGATCGTACCTGAGACAAAATCCTTCTAACCACTTAGAGTGTATTCCATTTACACATTATTGTATTTTTGCATACATTAATGCATTTATGCACACATTTATATATTTTCTGCACACATTCTTGCATTTTTGCATACATTGATGCATTTTCTACACACATTCTTGCATTTCTACATACATTTTTACATTTTTGTATACATTCTTGCATTTTTACATACATTCTTACATTCATGTATAAACTCACACGTAGTCTACAAACATGATCTTTTTGCTTTGCACATAATTTTATGTACATATTTTTCTCTTTAAACACATCACACAAAACCCTTTATGTATTTTATTATATATATAACATCATAGGTAATGGAAAGACAAACTTTGCATCTTTTCACTAATTCAACTAAAATCAACAAATACTTTTATTAAAATAATTTATGCTCTAAGTTTAACTCATCTTGTCAAGTAATGTCCAAAGTTTTAACATAATTACTTCTTACTAATCTACTTTCAATTTGAAATTTTACTTCATCCGAGTAATTCTCAATTGTGAATGGGTTTAACCTCAATGATAAAAATTTGTGTTTCATTCAAATGTGAGCTAAATAAGAGGTAGGCATATCTTATCTTTGTATGCTAAATTACATTAAAGCCTTTGTTATACCATGCAATTTCTAAATTTTGAGCACTTCGGTCCTGCTTTAAGAAGTTGAAAAAACTATTTGCAATTGAAGGGATTGAGTAAAACTCACTAGGAGCACTATACCATTTCTTATTACCTGTTAAAGTGACCCTAGAATGGGAACAAAACCTAGGAAGTGATTTAGGTAGCCTTTCTTTATATAGCTCTCTAAATGACTCTTTCTACTTTGATTTCATAATAGCTTTCTAGCCCATTGAGCCTTTATTTCAAGTATGTTGAATGCATGCTCATGTTATTCTTACACATATTAAAATGACCCCATAGCTCAAAATGATTTTGGCTTCCCCTTGGGAAGATGACCACTATGGTAAAGCAAATTTCACATTTTAAGAATAGGGAAGATTAATTTCTACCAATCCTTTGTATAAATTTCATTCATAAGGAATTGAGTTTATTTGATGAAATAAATCTAAAAAAGGAAGTGAAAAAAAATAAAAAAGAGGGAAAAGGAAAACCTCAAAGTCAAAGCCACAAGAACAAAAATGAAAAGGAAAGGGGGATCTTGAGTTAGCACTTTCCAAACAGTTTCTAGTAAATTAAAATCACCAAATCCAAATCCAAGAGTGCTTTGATAATGGGCAAATATGTAGAGAATAGTCCTTAATAAATCCAATTTAGTGTTTGTTTTCAATATGTTTTTGTTTTATTTTGTATATTTTTAGTGTTTTTTGTGTTAAATCTTTATCTCTTTGCCAAATTAGATTAATTTAATGATTATTAAGTAAAAGTGTACTTATTGGTGAAATTTTGGCCTTTGTGCAAAATTTTTGCTTAGGTAACGGCTAAGATAGATTTTTCTCTACTATGACCTTTAAAGATTTTCCAAAATTTATCGTTTCATTAAAGGTCACAACTAAGATAGATTGGTCTCTATCGTGAACCTAGGACTTTTTGAAGAAATTAGTCATGGAGAATTGGCTATGGCTGAGACAAAATGGTCTCTACCGTGGCCCCTTTAAGAGTACAAGTGTAACAGCTTGGTCACATCAGAGAAAAATCTATCTCCATCAAAGTTTATTTGGCAATTGAAAAGAGGAGATGAAGATCTGAGTTTTCTCTATAGTTTCTTCAAGATTTTTAGGGTTTAAACATTTTCTTTAGTTGTAATCACTTTATTTTCATTGATTTCAATAGCATGTGTAGATTAAACACCAGATTTTCATTAATTAACCATAGTTTTAGTTTAATTTAAATCAAGAGTTGTTGAGATTAAAGAATAGAAGCTGGTTCAAAGTTTATCTCTAGATTCAACAAATGGGTTTCTTAGTTTCTCTCCCGCTTTTCTCTTTATTGTCTTCAATGTGCAGTGAGTAGTGAATTTATTGCTTAGGGATCTATAAATCCCTATACCTATGTAAAACTTTGAGCTATTTTATTATCAATATATGATCATATGTTTTTCTCCTTTTTGTGATGATCTAAATGTTCATTTTGTGCAAGTATTTATCATTTTCTTGTTCTAGATGAAGTAGTTTGTACTTGTTTGGATTGAATGTTTGAATATTCTGTTTTTACATGTTGTAGCTATAAGTTTAATAGTAACTCTAGAAGAGAGGCTATTAAATCTATAGTTATTACATTGTAGATTAAGAAATAGGTGAGGGATAAATGGGTATTGGTTTGAATGGCTCCGAAATGGAAAATCATTCCACATCGAGGATTTTTAAGACCCGTGCTTAGGCTAGCTATTAAATTGGCTCCGGCATAGGAAATCAAATAACTAGAATAGCTGGCTCCAAAATGGGAAACTTGGGTTTTGTTGGGTCATCTAGTTCTATATCATATTAATTTTATGTTAAAAATATAATTTGCATTAGGTATGGCGAGGATTAGAGACTTGAGCATCTTTTTAAGTGATTGTTTTATCTTAATCTCTATTCTCTATTTTTATTGCTTTTGATTGCATTGCATTTTCCATTTAATCCATTTTATTTTGTTTAGTTAAATTTGAGTAGTTATACTTTCAATCAACAAAACAATTGGGGAATTCTTTACATATTTAATTAATCAATCAATTTTGTCTCACAAACACAATCTCTTTGGTACGATATTCTTAAGGTTTTAATTGTATTCCTTTATATTACTTTGCCGATTAAATACACTTGCTAAAGTTCCGACAACTTTTTGGCACCGTTGCCGGGGATTGGCATTTTTGTGTGAATTTTTTATTGATTGATTGTATGTGTTTTTTTCTTTTTCTTGTTTTTATTTTATTTTTATTTATCTATTCTTTTCAGGTGATATTAGTGTCTGAACATATCAAGATTGCAACAACTAGTACCATTTGATCATGAAATTGAGAGGACTCTACATGAAAGGTGTCGGGAAAATCAAGTTGGAAATATGGATGATTAACCACCACCTTCTAATATACCTCTTAAGAATCAACAAGGAGTAGGGGAACAATAAGCTCGACATTTAAAGGGTCTTAAATCTCAGACCATTAGAGATTATGCTAATCCAAGGTGGAATATGGGGCATAGAATAATTGTGTTGCCTCGACAACCATACTTTGAACTTAAACTGGCTCCGATCACTATGGTTCAAAGGAATTAGTTTTCAAGATTAAAATTGGAAGGCCCGACATAACATTTGGATATATTTTTAGAAATCAATGATAGGGTTCAAATTCAAGGGGTTTCTATAGATGCAATTAGGCTAAAGCTTTTCCCATTAACTCTCATTGAGAAAGCTAAAGACTAGCTATAATTGCTCCCTAATCAATCTATTTGGTCCTGGGAACAAATGTAAAAGAAGTTTATGGTTAGATTTTTTCGTCGGACCAAGACTGCAAGTACAAAAAATAGCATTTATAACTTTTAGTATATGAGTTAGGAATCTTTTCATAAAGCATGGGATGTTAGAGAGTATGCCCTAGAGCCCATGTAATAGGGATGTTTTTCATATGTATAAAATTTATATTCTTAATAAAAGGCATCATTCATTTATTAATGCTATGTTTAAATACAAGAGTTTGTAAATCTTAAATTAATAAGTGAAGTCCTAGATATTATAAACATAGTGCAAAGGCAATCATAAAGGTGTTCATGATGTGAGATGTCTATTGCATGCAAATGTGTTAATATCTAAATATCCCTGGTCATAGAATTAACAAGATATGACATTGTTAATTCGGACAGACTAGCACATGTTATGCTTCTTGAATGGTTCAAGCAGTGGTTCTCATAACTGTGATTATGGAAGATAATCAAAGCTAACATGTGGATGTTTGTTAGGAGAACAAGTTCATTGAAGACCTGCAAAGAGAATCCTCACATGGATATTAAATCTATGTCAGTGATGAATCTCTTTATAGCGGTTGTGCAAGTATCCTTAGACTTGAGATGACTAAACTTATCTTAAGTAGCAAGTGGTATACTTTGACTCCATAACTGATTACTTCCAACTGGGAATGAACATAGTTAGGAGATTGGGTATATCATAACCTACTTGAAGATAGTTGAGTGATTGACAAAGGATTCACCATCCTAGATTTAATAAGGGAAGTTATCTCGCATGATTCTATAATTACCTTGTTCAGAGAATCTTTGGCCATAGTAAAATGCCAAGATGGATAGAGATCCATGGAGGGCATTTTAGGAACAATGGTTAAATTAATAGAACATACATAATTAGATTTATATGAGTTGACAGAAATCCATACTCAGAATCTAATTGAGATAAGAGTGGTGAAATGAGTAATTGCACGGTAACTGTTTCTATGGAAGGGTATAGTCAAACCATATGACTTTCCTGACATTTGGGTAGTCATTATGCCTAGCTAGAGGCCAATCATGACTTGTATAATGATGTATCAAAATATAAATAGGGATTGATAAAATGATTTAAAGGAGCTTAAATCATGTGAGTTTTGAATAGAACTCACAATTACATATTATACTGCCAACATGGACAGGAATCCAATAGGTCACACACATATAGAGAAAAAGGATAAAATGGTAAAATGACAAGGATAATAATATTTGGTATTATTATGAGGGTATAGAAGTGAATAAGATAATAATTAATTAAAGAGTTTAATTAATTATGATCAAGTAAAATTGTTCGCGAAACTTTTGAGAAATATTCTGTAAGTTGGACCTAATTGAAATAATGTATTTCATGATTAATTATTATTGTCTTATAAGTGTTATAGGACTAATATATTAATTAATAAGTCCATTGGAGGAGTTATAAAGGGGCCAAAGGAATGGAGCTGGTGTGGAAGCCCTTTTGTAGAGGGCCACATGCCAACTCCATACAGAAGGCCTTAGAGGTCTTTCTCTTGCACCAAATTAATTTATATATGTTAAATAAGTGTTATGGAACTCACATATTTAATTTGGTTGGATTTGGAATCCATTTGGGTATTTAAATCCAATTAGTTGCACAAAGGGCCTAGTTTGTGGGTTTTGTGCATAGTCTTTTATGAAAAGGTTTAAATTGGATTTAATTAAACCCAAATGATTATAATTAATTCCAAAGGCCCAATTAATAATTCTCTATCAATTTTAATGAGCCTAATCTCATTAACGAGTTGGAATTTTAACCTAACTATAAAAGGCCAACTAATGAGGAATTAGAGTTAAGTGATTAAACAAAAAAGGAAAGACCTTTTCTCTTATCCTCTCTCTCTCTTTTGCGCCACCTCCAAGCTAGCTTCTTGGAATTTTTGCCAGCCCTATTTTGATACCAATTTGTTGGTTCAATTTATCCTTCTCTAGTGTGGATTACTCATTGGAGGTATTCGATTTTGGACACTGTGGTTTGCGGGCGAAGTAAAATCAACTGTTCAACAAAAATCAAAGGTAATTTTTCTTATTCTCATATAGTTATATTGTGTATTCATGGCAAGATCAGATCTATTGGTTAAACAATTTTAAAATTTTGCTTATGTATGCGATGCATGTAACCGTTAAACTCCAACATGGTATCAGAGCCATGGTTTTGCCATGGATATACAATTCTATATTTTTCTGTGGAATAAGTTTTGTTTTATTTTGAGTTATCTATTTCATGAACTTTAAAATATCAGATTCAATTGTTCATGAATGAGAAATATTGATTTCTGGATGTGATTGTGATCAAATAAATTTGTGGGAAACAAAAACGAAACTTTTAAAGAATTGTGCCTAGGGTTTTGCGTGAAACCCATTAGGGTTTTACGTGAAACCCAAGGAATTTTAATTGGATGTTCTAATTTGATTTCTTATGGGTCTATTAAAACATCATTTAGATGATATTTTATGTGTTTAATATGTGATATTAAGCCGTAAGATCGAACGAAATTAAAATCGAACAAGTTTTGCATGAAAACTAGTTTAGTCGAAAAGTTCGATAAATTGGTGTTCTTCATATGTTCTTGATGTGTTCTTGGTTAGAGCGATTTTTAATCTTCTAAATCTGATATATATGATATATTAAAGTGTTTTTAATTAATTTGATTAATTAAAATGGGCCTTAAATTAATTTGATTAATTTTAATTCATTAAAACCACTTAATGGACTTAATTATGTTTACGGACTTGGTTTAAATTAGTGAATGACTTGGTGGGCCCAAGGAGCTGATTCAGATTAAACATTATAAACATTAATTAAGTTCATTAATGGGTTTTAAGGGCTTGAGTGGGCTTGGCTCATTCCAAAAGGCCCAAATGGTCCAAAAGACACAAAACTAGTTTGTGTGTGAACACATTTAGGGTTTTCTTTTGTGGATTTCGGCCTACACTTGTTTTTAAGCCAAAAATTGATTCTTTTAATTATTTAATATAATTAATTAATTAAATAATCAATTTATAATTAATTAATAATCAATTTGATTGATTATTAAGGCAAGAACATATGCATGCAAAAAGGTTTCCTAAAATGAAAGTTTCCAAAATGGAAAAAGTTTCCTAATTTGATCACATCATCAAAATAACTCAAAATATTGTTTCAAAGGTTGAAACAAAGTTAGTAATCCATTTCTTTATGCATTAGAAAGGCATATAAGGGTGTATGATTGGCATGATGGATAGTTATGGACAAAGCCCAATGTGTTTGAGCATTATGCATGTTTTGGCCCAATGAGGACTTTCATGTCCCGGTCACTTGTTTTTGGTTTGTATTTCATTTCAAATTGTAATATGTAATTAGATTACTTATATTAGAATTAGAAATAGAGATGGAAACCACTATCAAGGAGCAAGATGGGCCGGATGGAGATCCAACAAACTTGAAGATAATGTAATTATTTTCTTGTTTGAATCATGCATACTACCTAGGTGTGACCTTTTGATTTCCCTCTTGGCTCGGGGAAAACAATGTAGTGAAGTCCATAACTATACCACATTTGTATACTTATATTTATGTGATAGATATAGGATGCATACCAATGTATTCCAACCATGTATGATGAGACTTAATTAACTAAAACCCTCAAACAAATACTAAGGTATATAAGCCTTCCATTAATTTGAGGAGAATCGGAGTTCTTTATAGTGTGGGTTGTTGACCACAGTCAAGCTCACATTATATCGAATATGTTCAAATCTAATTAAATGGGTCATCTTAGCTAGCCCATTAGCTTGTTGACCACAGTCAAGGCTAATGGTTCTAGAGGCAAGATTAGGGAATGCATATACGATATGCATGCACCAAGAGTTGATAACCTAATGATCCAATAGTTGTGTAGAGACACAATTGGTATATAGATACCTGCCTTTCAAGGGTATGGAATTTGACTTGTTGACCACAGTCAAGGTCAAATTACATATCACGAATTGGATATTAGCCCACTAAGAAAACCATCGGGTTTTCTCGGATTAAATAGTGAGGGCTATTAATTCGCAATAAAATAGTTGGAGTAAATGGATTAATTAAAGACCTTATTAATGCATACATATATATAAACATACTCTAATATCTTTTCTTTTTCACATCTAGGTCATCATCATGAGCACATCAAACATTAATATACGATCAATCTTGGATAACAAGCTGGTTGGCAGCAATTATTCTAACTGGATCAGGCAAGTGAGAATTATTCTCAGAGCTGAAAAGATCCACTATGTCTTGGATAAAGATCCACCACCACTTCCATCAGATGATGCCGTTGATGAGATCAAAGGCAATTATGGAAAATACATGGAGGATAGTGAAGCAGCAGCATGTCTGATGCTGGGTGCTATGTCCTCAGAGCTTTAGAAGCAACATGAGATGATAGATGCTAGAGCCATCATTTTGCATCTAGAGGAGCTATATTCTTCTCAAGCTAGAACTGAGCAATATGAGATTGCTCGAGCTCTATTTAGCTACAAAATGGTGGAAGGCACTTCAGCTGCTACTCATGTATTGAAGATGTATGGGTATATTGAGCATTTGAGTAGACTTGGCTATGTTATGGATAATGATCTATACATAGATTTAATCTTGTACTCATTGGATCCAAGTTATGCATCTTTCGTGCTTAACTTCAACATGAACAAGATCCAAGTATCCATTCCCGAATTAATCAATATGCTCAAGACAGCTGATGGATCATTTAAGAAGGATCCAAAAAGTGTCATGGTTGACACTTCTGCTAAAGGCAAGAAGAAGAAGAAGAAGAAGAAGAAGATAACCAAGGCACAGCCAAAGAATGGTGGGATCTCCAAAAAGAATGTTGCCAAGAAAGAGAATCCCAAAGGAACTTGCTTCCATTGTGGAAAGGATGGTCATTGGAAGCATAACTGCAAGGCCTATCTAGATTCTCTCAAGGAGAAGAAGCAAGCTGATGCTTCTACTTCAGGTATTCATATGATTGAAATTAATACTTATTCTATTGCTTCAAAACAATCTTGGTTATTAGATACCGGATGTGGATCTCACTTATGTAATGATCTATAGGAGCTTTGAAGCTTTAGAAGAGTTGAAAAGGCAGAGATATATTTGCAATCAGCTACTGGACAGAATATCTCTACAATAGTTGTGAGGACTTACTATTTGCCTTTTCCTAGTGGATTAGTACTGGAATTAAATAATTCTTATTATGTTCCAGCTTTGTCCAAAAGTATTATTTCTTTTAGTTGTTTGATGAACGATTATGATATTTCTTTAAAGGAAAAATGTTGTTATATTTTTAAGAACAATATTTTTTATGCAAAAGCTATCATTGAGAATGGTATATTTGTTCTTGATTTAATTAAAGAAGTATATAATGTGGATACCAAGAGAATGAAACATGAAAATCTAAATACCTCATACTTATGGCATTGTCGTTTAGGCCATATAAATGAAAAATGCATGACCAAATTGCACAAGTCAGGTGATTTGGGATCATTTGATTATGAATCATTTGATATATACGAATCTTGTTTATTGGGAAAAATGACAAAAGCTCCCTTTATTGGTAAAGGAGAACGAGCTAAAATGGTTTTGGACTTAATACATTCAGATGTATGTGGTCCAATGACTACACATGCCAGAGGAGGTTACTCCTACTTCATTAGTTTTGTAAGGCCCCTAACATGACCCTAATTTAATTTTGGGGATAAATTAGCATGCTATTATGTTAATTGCATGAAAATAAAATATAAGAATATGGTTTAATAGTAATTGAGGATGTAATTGAAGTAAATAGGTGTTAATTTGTAATTGTGACATTTTGGTGGCCAATTGTGAATAAAAGCATTTAATTCAAGGTTAATTTGGAAGATTGAATTAATTGATAGGTTGAATTAAGAAAAAGAGTTAGTGGAGGGGTCATATTATAGCATGCATAAAGGTTTGTGCCATTTGTTTGACATGCAATTTTTCAAGGGACTAAAGAGGGGATTGTTAAGTTGGTATAAAAGGCTTGAGTTAGTGGAATTTGGAGGTGTCAAGTGTTAGTGAGAAATCGGTAGTGAAGAGTGAAAAACCAGAAAAAATAGATCTTCTTTTTCCTTTTGATTTCCAATGTTTTATCTCAAATGCATTGAGGATGATGTTTGTTGTTTAAGCAAGAGTAAAATGCAGTAAATTAAGGTAATCAAACTCTTAATTTAACCCTCCATCATCTTCATCTTCTTCTTCTTTTCAAGTTAACTTAGAACAATGTAATTGCTGGAAATTTAAATGATGACGGTGATGGTATTTGTGAAGGAGAAGAGGAAGGAAGAAGAAACAAAGGAAAAGGAATTGATAGAGGTTGAAGACTTTGGGTTTATCAGTTAAGGTATGGGAATTTAGGTTGTTCATAATGCATGTGAAATTGATTGTTGGAACTGGGTATGATTTACAGAATTCAAAGTTACGGTTTTTCTAGATTTTATCGATGTGAGGTTGAAGAAGACTGCCTTGCCGAGTCGTGAATGTCTTCACGAGTCATGAACCTTTGTCCGACTCGTGAAGCTCTTCACGAGTCGTGAAGTACAGCTTTTCTTCTCCACACGTGAAACTCTTCACGAGTCGTGAAGTATATGCCTTTCTTCTCCACTCATGAACTCCTTCACGAGTCGTGAGATTTGCCCTATTTGCTTCACTCGTGAAGCTCTTCACGAGTTGAACACTCCTTCACGACTGAATGACCTGTCTGGAATTTTTTGCTCATAAGTTGAGCTATAGAACAGAAAATTGAGTGATTCTTTTTGCATTGAAAAATAGACTTCCATACCTATATTTCATATGAAGAAACCTAAGTTTAAATCTGTCTCTAAGTACATGTAATCTAGGGTTGAATCTAGACTTGTTTTCTAGACTGTTCAAGGTAATAGAAATTACAATATTGTGCAGATTGTTGCTATACTTGATAATATGATTTTAAATTGATTGAGACAGGTAGTTGCTTATGTGATAGTAAAGTTAATTGAATAAGGCATGTAATATGACTATCAATGAAGGATTTATATGAATACAGATGCATTCAATTGTGTATATGAATAAAGACTAGTGATGAAATATCTAACCTATACATGTGATTAGTCTTGTGCATGATGCTCATATGCCAAATTGATATATATACACATGTAAATCCTATGACATGAAAGTGCACATATTGACATGTACCTATGCTATAAAATAGGAACTATAATAGTATGACTTTGGCATGTGTATATGCCCATATGGAAACATGTGGATATGCTGTATAGCACATGACTTAAATGATGATATAGATATATATATATATGTGTTAGAAACATGCTCATAAGAATAAATCAACTATATGCGAATGTACCCACAGGTATGTACATTTATGATTATGTATATGAGTATATGAGCATGTAATTGCCCTATGAGATAGAAGATGAATTAGCATGACTATGAACATGTGAAATGCTTAATGAGAACATGACCAAGTATATGATATGATGATTATATGTCATGCCTATATGTTATGATGCAAATTATATAGTCATACAGATTTGAAAAAGCCAAATGTATAACTTGGCATGTGAAATGTGCATAAATCTGATTATGCACCATAGAATTCATAGTTATGTAAGACTATGTATATGTGCACAACAATATACTATGAATACAGTATTGATATGTGAATTGAACACGAATATAGTTCTGCCTGCGATAGAGTTTTAGATGTGCATAGATAGGCGCCTATAGGGAAATTGCAGCTGCCATAGTTGGCCCGATTGGGTCCATAGTATATATGATCCCGTTTGGATCATGATCAGCCCCGTTTGGGTTGAAAGGCTACCCCATTTGGGCATGCTTGACCGGTCCATAGTATAGTTTGGCCCCATTTGGGTCTATAGATTTGATATCTTCGGATATCCTTCTTTGATACCAATGTGTATCCATAGTTCCCGTTATCCACCGATAAAGCTAAGGCAGGCTAAACGTTATTCATAGTAATGATAAAGAAATTAAACAGTTAAAGTGATTTGACTAAAGATTGATATTGTGGATCATAATGTTGTTTTACCACAGGAATTATGTTTTATTTGAATGTGTTTACATGGGAAATTGCCGTCTATAAGAATTATGAATATGAGCATAATTGTTACTCTTCTGGGTACAATGATTAGGAACATGGAAGAATATGTTATGCTTTAAAGTATTTGGTATTAAAGACATGATATGTTGCATATGTTATTAATTGTATACATTGTATATGTATGTTTGATGACCTGTGTGTGTGGTCATCCATCTGTAGATATTCCCCACTAAGCTTTATAGCTTAGCACGGGTTATGTTATCCGTGTAGGTTCAAATAGCAAGACTTTTATTGAGGGACGTTCTCTGCATCAGGAAGGGCCAACCATCGACTTATAACCTTGATGTAGGATATTTTGTAACACAATTATCATATGTTTTGTATATAGGCCAGTTATCTTATGATATGTATAAAACCTATGCGAAATATTATAACTCGCTAGTAGTAAAGCTAAGACAGAATATGTGTGCATGTGATATACATAAAGTAATATTCATAAAGTATAGTATGCATGATACTAGGTATGAAAAGGGAAAACATGAATAGACTTGTAGCACGAATATAAGCGTATGAAATCATATGGCATGATTAATGGCTAAATGATGATTAAATGAACATGTAGTATTAGCATGATTAATAGTATTCATGATACATGTTTAATGGGGTATTTGCATAGGGGGTGCTACAAGTTTCATAGATGATTATTCTAGGTTTGGATATATCTATCTAATGAAATATAAATCAGAAGCATTTGAAAAGTTCAAAGAATTCAGAAATGAAGTAGAGAAACAACTCAGCTAAAGTATTAAAACACTTAGATCAGATCGAGGTAGAGAATACTTAAGCCAAGAGTTTCAGGATTATCTTAGAGATAATGGGATTTTATCTCAATGGACTCCACCATATACACCACAACACAATGGTGTATCTGAAAGGAGAAATTGAACACTATTAGATATGGTTCGATCAATGATGAGCCGAGCGGACTTGCCTAAGTCCTTTTGGGGATATGCACTAGAAACTGCTGTTTATGTGTTAAACAGAGTTCCTAGTAAATCGGTTGATGTTACTCCATATGAGATGTGGAATAACGAGAAACCCACGCTTTCTCATATGAAAGTATGGGGTTGTCCTGCTTATGTGAAGAGGACAATGTCAGACAAACTGGATGTTAAGTCAGACAAATGTTTATTTGTGGGATATCCAAAAGAAACGTTTGCATATTATTTCTATCATCCCTTAGAAAAAAAGGTGTTTGTTTCAAGGCATGATGTCTTCTTGGAAAGAGAATTTCTCCTACGAGAGGACAGTGGGAGTAAAATTGAACTTGGTGAAGTTCAAGACCCACAAATAGAAGATGATCAACCGATTCAACCCGAAACTAAATTTCATAATGATGAGATTGCAGTCGAACCTGATTATACACAAAATCCTAGAAGATCTACTAGGATGCATTCTATCCTTGTGGGATATGGATTTCACATTGATTCGGATAGAGGCATAACTGTAGTAGAGGACAATGAGCCTACAAGCTATCAAGAAGTTTTGAATAGTTCAGAACGTGATTTATGGCTTAAGGCTATGCATTCTGAAATGGACTCCATGTATGAGAACAAAGTATGGACTTTAACTCAACCACCTGAAGGGATAAAACCCATAGGGTACAAATGGGTCTTCAAAAAGAAGACCGACATGGAAGGTAATATAGTTACCTATAAAGCTCGCTTAGTAGCAAAAGGTTATCGTCAAAAAGAAGGTATTGACTATGATGAAACTTTTTCTCCTGTAGCGATGCTTAAGTCTATAAGAATACTTTTAGCCATTACAGCTCATTATGATTATGAGATTTGGCAAATGGATGTGAAGACAGCTTTCATTAATGGAAATCTTACTGAGGATGTGTATATGACACAACCAGAAGGGTTCACATCAGGAAATGGTGAAAAGGTATGCAAGCTTCACAGATCCATTTATGGATTGAAGCAAGCCTCTAGGAGCTGGAACATTCGATTCAATGAGACAATCAAAGAGTTTGATTTCTCACAGAATGAAGATGAACCTTATGTGTATAAAAGGGTCAGTGGGAGTGCAATTGTCTTCCTAGTTCTTTATGTAGATGACATATTGATCATGGGAAATGACATTTATCTTCTCCAATCTGTTAAAATATGGTTATCCAAGCAATTCTCCATGAAAGACCTTGGAGAAGCATTCTATATTCGGGGAATAAGGATCTATAGAGATAGATCCAATAGGTTGCTAGGTCTTTCTCAGAGTACATATATAGATAAAGTATTGAAGAGGTTCAATATAGATCTCTCGAAGAAAGGGTTTATACCCATGGTGCATGGGAAACACCTTTCTAAGTCTATGTGTCCGCAGACACTAGAGGATAGAGAGAGCATGAATAGAATACCATATGCATCTATAATTGGTTCTATCATATATGCTGTGTTATGTACACGTCCAGATGTAGCATTTGCTATGAGTGTCACAAGTAGATTCCAATCCAATTCTGGAGAGGAACACTGGGCAGTTGTCAAGAATATCCTTAAGTACTTGAGAAGGACTAAGGATATATTCTTGGTATATGGAGAGGGAAATTTGGAAGTAAATGGGTATGCAGATGCCAGCTTTTAATCTGACAAAGATGATTGTAAACCACAGTCTGGTTATGTGTTCATAATGGGAGGAGGAGCAGTTAGTTGGAAAAGTTCCGAACAAGAAACAACTGCTGATTCCACGACGGAAGCTGAGTACATGGCTGCTTCAAAAGCAGCCAAAGAAGCAGTCTGGATCAAAAAGTTCATAACTGAACTAGGAGTGGTGCCTAGCATTGTTGATCCGATTCCTTTATATTGTGACAACAATAGAGCCATTGCGCAAGCAAAGGAACCATAGTCTCATCAGCGATCCAAGCATATTCTCATCCGCTACCATCTCATAAGGGAAATAGTAGCTAGAAATGATGTGAAAATAGAAAGGGTTCCCACAGATGACAATGTGGCGGATCCCCTTGAAACACCCTATACCACATATTTACTATATATAATGCAATCTATGCCATTTTATCCATCTAATCATATGACTAACATAATAATCAGGATTATCACATCCTTACTGTACATTTATTTGAACAAGCATGTTGACTTCATATGCAATCCCAATATCTTATTATTGATAATACTATATCATCATACTTTAGCTATTTATCTTTCATGTATAGTATTCAGCATTTCAGCACATTTATATAAAGTATTATAGCTTCTAGATGCATGCATAAACTAGTATTCTCATTATGAGCTTATTGCAGTCTTCACTTCCATATAATTTACATATATATTTATTACAAACTCTTATACATATTAAACATGTAAGGTACTAAAAAAAGTTTATCAAAAGTTTCCTACATCCACTTCTATAGACTGGTGTTGGCCTGTCCTGATGCAGAAATAGTTCCTGTGCAAAAGCCTTGCCTACCAAAACCTACACGGATCAAAATAACCCGTGCTAAGCTATACAGCTTAGTGGGGATTCTAAACATGAAAGACAACCACTCATAGTGGTCATCAAAATATAGGATATTCAAAACAATTGAATAATAATAATACTTGTATAACAAGATAACCCTTCACAATTCATTCAGCATACTTGAGTTCATACAATTCAATATGAGATATGTATATAATATAAATAGATACCAATACATGTTTAAAAAACCACTGTTAAACATGATAAATCATATATCAGATGCATAGTTCATACTGTGATTCACTGTGATACATTATTGCTTTACTTTAGCCTGCTTAGGTTCTAAGAGTGGATAACGGGATCGGTGGATACCCGAGGGTATCAAAACTATGGATATTCGAAGATATCAAAAGTATGGACCCAATTAGGGCCAATTATATGGTGGATCGGTCAAGGACCTAAAAGGGCCAAGTAACAACCCAAATGAGTTGTGCAAGATCCAGCAGGATCAACTATACTGTGGACCTAAAAAGGTCGACTGTGGCAGCTGCAATTCCCTATAGGCGCCTATCTATCCACAATTAAACTCTAGTAGCAGGCAATATAGTTTTTCATGTTTATATATTATATATATATATATATATATATATATATATATATATATATATATATATCTTGTGCTTGTCTCATACACCCTGTACACTTATATGTTCATATTATAGTACAACATTTTCCACTATATAAACATGTATTTATATTCACATGTAAAAGTTCAAGTGTCAGTGATTGAACATACCTCTTAATGAACTTATACTCGAGCATGTTATACTTTAAGCATCACATCATATTTCAATCATAATATCATACATATAATTCAATGGTCATTTTATAGTCTCACACTTTCACATATTCATGCCATAATTTAATATAAACTACATATTTTAGATGTACTTCAAATGTTAGAGTAAGCATTGGTAGTTTATTTGATTAAAAAGTGCATTTAAGTTCAAAAGGAAAAGGCCATGGCTGAGACATTTCGTCTCGGCCGCGACGAAAGGCTATAATCAATCACAGAAGGTGGCCACGGCTGAGACAAATGGTCTCGGCCGCGACCAAATACTGTAATTTGGCCACAGAAGGTTGCCACGGCTGAGACAAATGGTCTCGGCCGCGACTACCCTTAAGGCCTTAATAATTTTTTTTTGCGAGACAGATTTACAACTTCAAATTACACAACATTGTTGACATTCCAAATGATATTTTCAGCAAAATTGGTCTTCTACAACATTTTTCCCCTACGTTTCTAGTTTCTAAAACATCAAAAATCGCTACAATATCATGTCTAGAACTCGAGATATGTAAAATTTACTAATGGATGTTCATCATAATAAGCAACACAGAATCTCCGATTTTCAAGTGAACATTAAGCAATCTTATAGGCATTATTTGACTTTGCTTTCTTCATATAAATTGTAGGTCTTGAAGTCTATTTTAAGTATGAATTGACCTCATACCATTCTGATCATTGTACAATCATTTATTAAGATTTTACCCAAGCTATTCAATATTAGCATCAAAGATGCATCTAATGTTCCATCAATGTAGGGATTAATTTAGAGGCCAATTTAGTGATATTTTTCAAATACACTTTTATAAATATATCTCATATGGAACTATCAAAATTACCAAAGCTTTAAATTAAGATCCCTAGCTCATTTTATAGCTTAATTACAGTCAATAATTTCAGCAAATCTTCATGTAACACATATTGTAACATATTCTAAATTCATATCTCATCCCTATTATTTCATCTATCAAACACATGCACCTTGATGATACAATCAACAATCACATGCATGCAATATGAGTACCATCCCATACCTTAGCCGACCCCTATCACACCCAAGCTTTCAATCCCTTGCAATGTCTTTCCCTTTATCCTTTCTATCTCCTCCTTCTTTAACTACAACACAATTCATTCCCCATTATTCCATCATTTCTAGCACTTGTTCATCATTTACCACAACCAAGATGAGAAGAAAAAGAAGAAGATGATGATGAAATTCAATAGAAACAACTTACCTTAGAGTTAAGCACTTAAATGCCTTAATTAACCATCATGATTTGTCACTTAACTTGCTTGAAGAGTCAAAGACTTGAAAGAAAATGCAAGGATTTAAATTTCTGGTTTTTCTCCTCTCTCAATGCCGACCACACCTTCACCCTCTCTCACTTTTCTCTTTCCATCCACTAAGATTAATCTATTTATAATGCTATGGTAAATGTCGCCTTTAGTCCTTCAAGATTTTGCATGTCACATTAATAACATCTAATTCTTTGCATGTCACAAATTATGCCCCACCATTTAATTAATTCTTAATTCAACCTCATCATTTAACCTCTTTCTTACATTAGCCTCTCCATTGTTCTCAAATTCTCAATTGACCCCATTAAAATGTCATAATTACCAATTTACCCCAAATCAATAATTATACTCCAATTAAACCCTCAATTAAAAATTAAATCACACTAATCAATTTATTTCCCATGCCATTAAAATAAATAAGGCATAATTTACCCCTTAATCACCATTAATACGAATTTCTCATTAAATTCTTAATCTTAATCAAATAAAAACTCCTCTCAAAACATAAAATTCTTTTAGGGTCAAGTAAGGGTCTCACACCCCTCACTAAAGGACTTTCCCAGATTAAGCATGATCACCATATAAATAGCATAGGTCTGAGACATATGAGTGATTGGCTCTAGTGCAAGTGGGAGATTGTTAGAGAGTATGCCCTAGAGCCCATGTAATATGGATGTTTTTCATACGTATAAAATTTACATTCTTAATAAAAGGCATCATTCATTTATTAATGCTATGTTTAAATACATGAGTTTGTAAATCTTAAATTAATAAATGAAGTCCTAGATATTATAAACACAGTGCAAAGGCAATCATGAAGGTGTTCATGATGTGAGATTTCTATTGCATGCAAATGTGTTAATATTTAAATATCCCTAGTCATAGAATTAACAAGATAGGACATTGTTAATTCGAACAGACTAGCACATGTTATGCTTCTTGAATGGTTCAAGCAGTGGTTCTCATAACTGTGATTATGGAAGATAATCAAAGTTAACGTGTGGATGCTTGTTAGAAGAACAAGTTCATTGGAGACCTACAAATAGAATACTCACATGGATATTAAATCTATGTCAGTGAGGAATCTCTTCATAGCGGTAGTGCAAGTATCCATAGACTTGAGATCACCAAAGTTATCTTAAGTAGCAAGTGGTATACTTTGACTCCATAACTGATTACTTCCAACTGGGAGTGAACATAGTTAGGAGATTGGGTATATCATGACCTACTTGAAGATAGTTGAGTGATTGACAAAGGATTCACCATCCCAGATTTAATAAGGGAAGTTATCTCGCATGATTCTATAATTACCTTGTTCAGAGAATCTCTGGACAGAGTAAAATGCCAAGATGGATAGAGATCCATGGAGGGCATTTTGGGAACAATGGTTAAATTAATAGAACATACATAATTAGATTTATATGAGTTGATAGAAATCCATACTCAGAATCTAATTGAGATTCTAATAGAACATGCACGGTAACTGTTTCTATGGAAGGGTATAGTCAAACCACATGACTTTCCTGACATTTGGGTAGTCATAATGCCTAGCTAGAGGTCAATCATGACTTGTATAATGATGTATCAAAATATCAATAGGGATTGATAAAATGATTTAAAGGAGTTCAAATTATGTGAGTTTTGAATAGAACTCACAATTACATATTATACTGCCAACATGGACAGGAACCCAATAGGTCACACACATATAGAGAAAAAGGATAAAATGTTAAAATGACAAGGATAATAATATTTGATATTATTATGAGGGTAGAGAAGTGAATAAGATAATAATTAATTAAAGAGTTTAATAAATTATGATCAAGTAAAATTATCCGCGGAACTTTTGAAAAATATTATGTAAGTTGGACCTAATTGAAATAATATATTTCATGATTAATTATTTTTGTCTTATAAGTGTTATAGGACTACTATAAGTGTTATAGGACTAATATATTAATTAATAAGTCCATTGGAGGAGTTATAAAGGGGCCAGAGGAATGAAGCTGGTGTGGAAGCCCTTCTGTAGAGGGCCACACGTCAACTCCATACAGAAGGCCTTTGAGGTCTTTTTCTTACACCAAATTAATTTATATATGTTACATAAGTGTTATGGAACTCACATATTTAATTTGGTTGGATTTGGAATCCATTTGGGTATTTAAATCCAATTAGTTGCACAAAGAGCCTAGTTTGTGGGTTTTATGCATAGTCTTTTATGAAAAGGTTTAAATTGGATTTAATTAAGCCCAAATGATTATAACTAATTCCAGAGGCCCAATTAATAATTCTCCAGCAATTTTAAAGAGCGCAATCTCATTAAGGAGTTGGAATTTTAACCTAACTATAAAAGGCCAACTAATGAGGAATTAGGATTAAGTGATTAAACAAAAAGGAAAGACCTTTTCTCTTATCCTCTCTCTCTCTTTTGCGCCACCTCCAAGCTAGCTTCTTGGAATTTTGGCCAGCCCTAGTTTGATACCAATTTGTTGGTTCAATTTATCCTTCTCTAGTGTGGATTACTCATTAGAGATGTTCGATTTTGGACAATGTGGTTTGCGACAACCCGATGCGAAGTAAAATCAACTATTCAACAAAAATCAAAGGTGATTTTTCTTATTCTCATATAGTTATATTGTGTATTCATGGCAAGATCAAATCTAATGGTTAAAAAATTTTAAAATTCTACTTATGTATGCGATGCATGTAACCGTTAAACTCCAACATGGGAGAGATTTAAAAGGATGTTGAAGAATTATCCTTATCATGAGATAGCTATGCATTAGCTTATGTCAATATTCTATACAACTTGTAACCCTACGATGAGATCTTTATTAGATGCACCATCCGAGGGTAGCTTTATGAATAGAATTCCTGAAGAAGCATTTTTGTTGCTTGATGAAATGGAAATGAATGAAGTGCAATATGCCAGCACAAAGGCCATGAACAAAAGGCAATGAGTTCATGGTATAGATGAAGTGGCGATGTTGAAGGCATAAATGGAATTGTTAAAGAACAAGTTAAATGGATTAAAAATTCAAAATCTTTCAATTGTCTCATAAAAGTATGGTTCATTTGAAGGAGTTGAGTTAACCAAAATGAATAAGTCTTACACCCAAGGGATAGGAGATGTAAATGTTGTTTATGATTTCAAGAAAAATGATCTATTCAATAATCATTACAATTCAAGGTGGAAAAATCATCCTAACTTTACATAGAGAAAGGGAAATCAAGCTTTAACCTCTAACACCTAACCTAGAGCTCCATTCAATCCATCAACAACTAATCTTCAAATCAACCAACATCAAAGATATCATCAATAATATCAACCTCTACAAGTGCAAACACATTTTCAAACACCTTACCAAGCACCACCAGCCTATCAATCTAATTTCTAATCACCAAAATTATAAGCTAGACAACCCCCACCACGAGATAAGAAGCCAAATTTGGAAGAAATGTTTGCTAGTTTCGTGGCTAGTCAAACTCAATTCATGTCTAACCAAGATGCTAGGTTGAAATTACAAGAGCAAGGGAATAGAAATTGAGATATAACAATGAGAAATTTGGAGACTCAAATTGGACAATTAGCCAATTGAATTTCCACAAGATATCAGGGTACTTTTCCTTCCAATGTGGATGGAAAGCTAAAAGTGGAAGCTAAGGTAATCACTCTAAATAGTGGTAAAGAAGTGCAAGGAGCTTATCAAAGTAAGTTTTCTTCTTCTCAAGTGGTGGAGCCGACAATGAGGTATGCACTTTTGACCCTAAGAGTGTTGATGATGTTCCAAAAGTGAATGTTAAAAGTAAGGCCATTTTAAATTCTAATTTGCCTATTGATGAATCACATTTTCCTTTTCCTTCTTTAGCTAGAAAAGAAAGAAATAATGAGTAGCTAGAAAATTTTTTTAATATGTTCAAGAAATTACATGTTAATTTACCTTTTTCTGAAGCTTTGTTTCACATGCCTAAATATGCAAAGTTCATGAAGGGTTTATGCTCAAATAAGAAGAAACTAGAAGGAATAGGAATGATACAATTATTGAAGAGTTGTAGTGCTATTCTAACTAATAAAATTTCAGCTAAGTTAAATGATCCGAGTAGTTTCACTCTACCTTGTGAATTAGGATGGAATTTTATTGGTAATGCATTATGTGATTTGGGAGCTATTATTAATTTGATGCTGTATTCAATATGAAAGAAGCTAAAGTTAGGAGATATCAAAGAACCAGAATGACCCTTCAACCGGTGGATTATTTGATTAAACATCTAAAAGGGATCATTAAAGATTTGCTAGTGAAGGTGGGGAATTCCATATTCCTAATGGATTTTATGGTAATGGATATGGATGAAGACAAAAAGGTGCTTTTCATAGTAAGAAAGCTGTTCTTAAATACCGTAAGAGCGCTTATTGATGTGCATGGAAAAACGATGACTCTTTGGTTCAATGATGAGGAGATAGTATTCAATGTTAACAAGGTCATAAAACATCCATTGTATGAATTTGAAGAATCCTTGTGTTTTTTGGATACAGTTTAAGATTGCACGAAGGAAGTATAAGAGGGAATTTTGTTGGATGATCCTTTGAAAAGCTATTTGATGCATTCATCCGAAGATCAAATATTAAAATGATCAAATATTAAACAAAGATGAGAATAATGTTGTAGTATATTTGGAGAAGAATTATGAAGAAGATGACATAAAGAAAGATTTCCTTTAGCTTTCTAAGGGAGACTCTAAAATTGAACTTAACCTCTTTCTTCTCATTTAAAGTATGTATTTTTAGAAGATGATAAGAAACATATAATAATTTCTTTAATTTTGATAGGTGATGAAGAAGATATTTTAATTGAGATACTTCAGAAGCATAAGAAAGCAATAAGATGGGAGACTTCCAACCTCAAGGGAATTAGTCCAAGCTACTGTACTCATCACATTTTAATGGAAGATAATTATAAACTAGTAGTGTAACCCAAACGAAGGCTAAATTTATAAGGACCCAATCATAACCCTAATCGGATTATTGTTAATTAATGAGGAATTTCATTAATTAAGGCAAAATTGGATTATTTTAAAATTATCGAGGTTAAGTCCCAAGAGGGGTATTTTGGTAATTTCAACATGTAAGTATATGACTTAAGTTAAATTATAATTAAAGAAAAGGATATAATTGAAGTGAATTAAAAAGTCTTAGGGTTAAGTTGGAAGAAATTGAAATAATAGGGGTTTAATGGTGTATAAGGGTATAGTGAGAATTTCCCTTGATGAGATATTTATCCCACTCAATAAATTAGGGTTTTTGGGAGAGATAGAGATTGGCATTTTGAGGGGTCTCTCTCTCTCTCTCTCTATGGTCACGGTTTGGAGAAGGATGCTAGGGTTTGTGAGTTAACATGAAAGGTAATGTTTTTCCTTGAAGATCTCTTCTTTCTCTTCTTTTTATTTATGCTTTCTGGTGATGAGAGATTACAAGACCCTGTTGTTGTCACCATGTGTAAGGAATGGAGAAGGAAGCAGACAAATCAAGTGAAAAGAGAAGAAATAAATCATGAGTAAAGGAGTTGGATTTGAAGCTTCATTAAGGTATGGGACTATTATGTTTATTTTATGTATTGGAGGATGGTTTTGATAGTTGTAAATGGATCTATAGAAATTTAGGGTTATGTTTTCTGGGTTTTAATCGGGAGTTATTAAGATGAGCTTTGGAAGAACAAAGATCAAATCTATTTCCTTGCGAGTGGCAGTGTCGAGTCGTGATATTCTTCACAAGTGGTGTTCGACTCGTGAAGCCCTTCATGAGTCGTGCACCATTTGCCCCTGGGTCACTTATGAATGTGTTATTCTTCTTTGGCTACTAACTCGTGAATCCCTTCACGATCATGCATTCTTGTCCGAGTTGTGAGCCCCTTCACAAGTCATGAAATGTAGCCCTTTTTCTTCACTCATGAGCCCCTTTACGAGTCATAAAAGTTTGCTATTTTTCTTCACTCTTGAACTTCTTAACGAGTTATGAACCTCATCCCTTTACTTCACTCGTGAAATCCCCTCACAAGTCAGAGTTTTCTTCACGACTAATAGACTTATCTGGACTTTTTTGCTTATAAGTTAAGCTAGAGAAAAGCAAATTGAATGATTCTTGTTGCGTTTAAAAATAGACTTCCATACCTATATTTCATATGAGAAACCAAGTCCTAAATCTATTTTTAAATAGGCCATATTTCAACTTGAATTTTGGAACAGTTTGCTACCCAGTCACTAGGATCAGACCTCAGTGTTTGGTGAATATGTAAAAATATAGAAATGATATCAAGATGATTTTTGTTGTTTAGAAACTAGAAACATATTGGAACAAGTTTATAGAGGACCATTTTTGCTGAAAATGTTTGTGTTATGTCAAAAATCGCTTACAAGTCAAACTCAGAAAATTGCCTACGATCATCTGTCACGACTCGTGACATGTGTTACTCATGAACAAGTACACGAGTCCTGAAGTTTACTCCCTGACATGAGTAGTGACACCCCTCATGACTTGTGACACTTTCCCACTTCACCCAAACATGATTTTTAAGCCCTATAGTGTCACCAAAGCTGGTCTAAAAACTTTTTAAGTAACTTTAAAGCATTTTAAGCATAAAATAAGGATAAGTTGTGACACTAAACATGATTAAATGAAACATTATATGAGAATAAAATTATTAAATGAATACTAATGCTAGAATAAATGAAAATGTTTACTTGTATTTGATGGTATTCTAATGATTATACACATGTGATTTTGGCATTGCCCAAAATATTACACACTGATATTCCTTTACAATGACATGAGAATACTATGACATAACCTAATGAAAATAAGATGATAGTTGCAAGGTTATAAGTCTAAGTTGAAAGAGTTGGGGCATTGCCTTTTTAGGCTTAATCATGAAACCATAGAAGTTAAGTTATGCTTAAAGTCATAATGGAAAGTAGTGATTTGCCTTGATATAGAGAAACATGCTTGTCTTTTTGCTTATGCCATGTATTTTACTATGTAAACCTCATTCCCACAAGTAGTGTATTGGCATATAAGATGGGATAATATTGCATAAACATACCCGATGGTAAGATAATATAAGATAAAATGTGTAAGTATAATGCTTTGATATATATATGATCATGTTAACGTATACAACCTGTGGTCCATGATCTAATAGACTATAAAAGTAAGTTAACGGCTTAACTAAGAACAAGTATTGACCTAAGGATGTAATTAGTGTATTCATCTTATTATATCATTCATAGCTACTTAATTATTATTTAAGTGATTATGTGCTGATATGAATGGCTATGATATGGTATGGAAGCTACTCCCGGTGAACAACAACAAGGTATGTAATTGAGAACTATTGATGAGGTAGATAAATACAATATCTATCGTTGATATATCTATGTCTATTGTTGATGTATCCAGGTTATGATAAGTGGTCAAACTTAATATGTGAACAGGTATAAATAGCAAAATCACGTATTGCCATGAATCAAGTTGCATTTAAATGTTTATGGATATGCATTTAATGTTATGAAGACTTTTAGTAGAACGATCTATATTTTCATATTGCTTTATGGAAACCATACATAATATTGTTTATGACGAGATAGATCAATGAAATGTTATATTTAATTATGTTTGCATAATCATGCAACTATTATGATATAAATGAATGAAATTTGATGCAACTATGTGATCATATGATAGCATCCATTTACTAGGGCTTATAGCTCAATATGGAAATATGATTAGAATGATATGAATTCTTTTATGAAATGAGGCTTTTAGCCAAATGATGTATTAAGTAAAGAATAACATGTTAAATCAAAGATGTTCTTAAAGTGGTTAAGCCTGCGGGTCTTAGTTCAGTTGTGGATTAGATAGGCATGCCTAAAGGGATATAGTTGCAGCTGCCATAGTTGACCCCATTTTGGTCTTGTTCCTTAATGGAACCATCGTTCGGCCCTTTAGGATCCATAGTTTGTTCCTTGCTGGAACCATTATTTTACCCCATTTGGGTTCATTGTTTGATATCTTCGGATATCCATAGTTTGATACCTTTGGGTATCCATTGCTCTTGTTATCCATCCTTTGAACTAGTGCTTAGACAGGCTATTAAAGATAATAAAAATGTACATAAAATAAAGTAATACATGCATCCATTTCTTCACTTCTTCAATGTATGCATGAGGAAGGAATTATTGTATTGTTTTGTCTTAAATTTCCCTTGGCTATTAAACTGTCTCTATTAAATGAAAAGTTATGTTCAATATGATATGATTTTATTATCTTACATCTATTATAAGAAAGGTTTTTGTGGGTGTGTCAGTGCAAACTAGTCCTACCAATAGATTCCACGGTGAATAACTGGGCCATAAGTTTATAATATTATATTAAAAGTTATACAAACCATAGTATGCATAATGATCTTAATGTATGTGGAAGTTATGACTGGTTTGCATATGGTATGAAGACTTTATCTGTTAATCATGATATGTAATACCTGTTTGTTGAAATGACTTGCAAACCCGCTAATATGTATATGATTATTAAAACATGTATATGCACATATATATGATTCTGATATAAACCAAAGTGTAAAACATGATATAATATGATGTGGTATGATGTTTATATTGCAATGGCAAGATAGCATTAAGGGACAAGCAGGTATGAACCTAAATTAAGAATTGCATAAAGAAATATGAAGAAATCATGTCTAACAATTGCTCTATGGTTGTTACATAGTATAAGCACTCCAGTGTGCATATATTTAATGTTGAATGCATAACTTATGTAACAATGTGATAAATGCACTAAGTAAAAGTTTTGTACTATTAACAGCTATGATGTCTAGACTCATGAATAAAAGGACTATAAGGTGCATGAACTAGGCTAGTTAAGTTAAAAAGGAAAGTATATAATGATAGTGAAGTGCCAAGTATTCATGAACAAAATAAGTTTAAGTAATATTCTAGATTATGAAAACAGGGTATTTATTATTTAAAGATTGGGACCTCCCCCGTAGGCCTATTGAGAAATGATTCATAGGATATATCTATATATATATAGGATCTCCTATGTTATAGTGGATGTTGTGTAAGATAAGATATAATATGTATGAGGACTGTATTTAGAATTTTGTTCCCCACTAAGCTTTATAACTTAGCACGGGTTTATTTATCTGTGTAGGTTTCAGGATGAGCTCCGGTGGATTGATAGCTAGTTCCTAGTCAACTAGTGAAGAGAAGATCGGGCAAACTGCATTTACCTTTGAGGATTTCATTATGTATTATCAGCCAATTATGTTAGGCCTTCTTAGTTATGTGTTTGATTTAATTATTGTGGCATGTAATCATGGCTTGTGTTAATTAATTTTTTTTTCTGCCTGATCTCTATTAGGTATGATGATAATTGATGATTATCCATGGTTAAGAGATTAGGGTGTTACAAACTCTAGCAATGTAAGAAGTGGTTAAGAAGGAAGTATTGATACTACTGGATGCAGGTATTATTTTTCAAATTTTAGATAGTAATTGGGTGACTCCTATTCAATGTGTGCCTAAGAAAAGTGGTATGACTGTTGTAGAGAATGAGCATAATGAACTCATTTCATCTAGTACAGTTATGGATTGGAGAGTATGCATTGACTTTAGAAGGTTGAATAACTCAACTAGAAAATACCATTTTCCTTTACCATTCATTGATCAAATGCTTGAGAAGACACCGAGTAATGGATTTTATTATTTTTAGATGGGTTTTCAGGATATTTACAAATTTCTGTAGCCCCAAAACACCAAGAGAAAATAACCTTCACTTACCTTTATGGTACTTTTGTATATAGGAGAATGCCCTTCGATTTATGCAATGTACCGGCTATGTTTCAGTGATGTATGATGCTTATATTCCACGACTTCATTGAGAAATTTATGGAGATGTTCATGGACAATTTTACAATTAATGGAAGGGATTTTAAGAGTTGTTTAGAGAATCTTGATTTAGAGATAGATAGGTGTGAAAAAACCAACCTACTGTTAAATGGAGAGAAATGTCACTTGCTGGTTAGGGAAGGAATTGTCTTAGGACACAGAATTTTTAAGAAGGAGATAGAAGAAGATAGAGCTAAAGTAGAGTTCATAAAAAAACTTCCATCCCAAACTAGTATGAAAAGAGTTAGGAGTTTCTTAGGTTAAATGAGATTCTATCATAGGTTTATAAAAGATTTTTCAAAATTGCTAAACTATTGTCCAACTCATTGATGAAAGATGCTACATTTGACTTTTTTGATAAGTGTTTGTAAGCATTCAATACTTTGAAGCAAAGGTTAATTTCAGCTCCTATGATTGTTTCTCCAAATTGGAATCTCCCTTTTGAATTGATGTGCAATGCAAGTGATTTTTGAGTCAGTGTTCTGTTAGGAGAAAGAAAGGAGAAAAATTTTTTATGCATTCTATTGTACAAGTTATACTTTAATGGGAGCTCAATTCAATTACACCACAACTAAGAAAGAACTACTTGTTATAGTATTTGCTTTTGAAAAAATTTGACCTTATCTTCTTAGAGCTAAAATAGTTGTTTGGTCTGATTATGCAGCTTTGAGGCATCGTTTTGTTAAGAAAAAGTCAAAACCAATGCTAATTAGATGGGTTTTATTGTTGCAAGAATTTAATTTGGAGATCAAGGATAAAGGGAGTAGAAATTTTTTTAGTAGATCATCTCTCGAGACTAGAGCATGAACATATTAAGAAGGGAGAAATTCTAGATCTTTTCCTAATGAGCGTATTTGTATTATGTATGTTTATGAAGTTCTTATGCCATGGTATGTTGATTTAGCCAATTATCCTACAGGTGGTTTTGTTCCTAAGGATTTCTCATTACAGCAAAAAGAGAAGTTAAAGGCAAATGAACAATATTATTTGTGGGATGATCCAATTTTATTGAAGCTATGTTCAAATCAAATGTTAAGGCGTTGTGCTCCTAAAAAAAAGTAAGGAGCAATTATGCAAGCTTCTCATGGAACAGAGGCAATAGGTCATAAGGAGCAATTATGCAAGTGTCTCATGGAAGAGAGGCAATAGGTCATCATGGGCCAAAACAGTATCAAAAATCCTTTAATCAAGTTTCTTCTGGCTATTGTTTTTCATGATATTAAATCTTTTGTCTCTAGATGTGATAAGTGTTAGAGGATTGGTAATATCTCTAAGTGATATGAAATGCCACTTAATAATGTTTTAGAGATTGAGATCTTTGATGTTTGGGGGATAGATTTCATGAGATCATTTATAAATTCTTTCAGATGTAAATACATCTTAGTGGCGGTTGGTTATGTAAGCAAATGGATTAAGGTTATCACTACTAGAACATGTGATGCTAGAGTGCTTTTAGAGATCCTAAGAAGAAATATTTTCAATTGATTTGGGACACTAAAAGCTATCATAAATGATGGTGGCAAACATTTTATTAACCATCAATTTAAATCTTTACTTAGAAAGTATGGTGTAACTCATAAAGTCACAACCCCCTATTAGCCTCAAGCTAATGGTGAAGTAGAGGCTTCTAATAGAGAATTAAAGGCCATTTTCGAAAGGACTATCAATCACTCAAGGAAAATTAGTCTAAGAAATTAGATAATACTATGTGGGCCTATCGCACTACATTTAAAACTCCCATTGGTATGTCACCTTTTAGGCTATTGTATGGGAAAGGGTGCCATTTACCTATTGAATTGGAACACAAAGCATTTTAGGTTGTTAAATTTCTAAATTTTGATTTAAAGAATGCAGAGAAAAAGATTATAGCAATCAAATAAGCTTGATGAGATTACGCTATGGGCGTACTATGAGGCCCCTAAAATGACCATAGTTAGAAATGTATGTTTTTAATAGGGTTATAATTAATTAAGATTAAATTAAAAATGTGAATTACACATAAGGTATTAGACAAGTGATAAATTCTTTATATTATAGTAATTGCATGAAAATAAAATTTAATATTTTAGTTTAATAATATTAAAGGGTGTAATTGAAGCATCAAGTATTAATTTTAGGGTAAATTTGTAAATATGGCATCTTAAGGATCAAATGTGAATAAAGGAAAGAATGGAGTGGTTTATTTAAAAGAAGCATTTAATGGAGGGGTCAATGTATAACATGCAAAAAGGTGAGAGATTTAAGTGGGACATGCAAATAGTGGTAGGATTAAAAGAGGGATTTTACATGTCACTATATAAGCTAAATTTAAGAGATATGGGAGGAGGATTTTTTAGTAGAGAGTGTAGCACCCTTATCCTATAATCTGTACATATCACTTTATCCAACTCATTACACATATATTATTGTGTAACATAAACATATAATCAAACTTAATATATAAGAGTGCTACACTTCTAAAAGAAACTATTCAATGAACGATAAAGTCTCTTTTACACATTACAACAACTGTTTAACACATTTTTTTTACATACAATATCTTTAATACCACAAAATCTTTACTATATACAAAGAGCCCAAATACAAGTCTATAATTGTCTCTCTCATTGACTTGAGTTGGCCATCCAGCTGCAGATTTCACCCCAACAACCTAAACGGATGAAACACCCGTGCTAAGCTACAAAGCTTAGTGGGGAACTAAAAATATGACAAACGACCACTCACAGTGATCGTCAACAAGCACACACCATGTCTCAAATACAACAATGATTTATCACAATGAATAAAATTTAACATTCATATCAACTTATGAAATTCATTAAAATTCAATGGTAACATTTACATTTATGCTACATTTACCATGTATAATAATGTAAGCCTCAATGTCCTATGACTTTAAATTCAACTAATAATCGTGTGAATAACCTTTGAATTAATACTAAACCATATTAGCATAATTATCCATTATCTTTTTATCTATACTCGTATGTCTATGATATAAACCCATTAGAATTAAAATGGCAAAACAACACTTCCAAATGCCATGAGATCTTTATAATATTATAAGGTTACTTTATATAGCATAAGTTACAAAAACAAGCCTATCAATTAAACATAACAATTATACAACATTGCCAGATTATTCTTTTATACCCAGGTTATAGGTCTTAGTTATGCATACATCACACCGTAAATAACAAACACAATTTCATTAAATGTGTACACATAGAAACAATGTGAACATATAAATATATTCATAAGAAAACTATTTCAAAAACACTGGTTGTTACTGACTAACTCTTATAATCTTTAATATGAAATATGCTTATGCAATTATAAAATTGTTGCATCCATTAAATACTATAATACTCTTTAACCTAATAAAAACTCCTTCATATATCATGAATTGACATACATCTAGAAAAAGACTTATGATCACGAAAGACCCACATATGTATACCATCAATTTATCCAAGGTAACTTTGGTGTACAGCCTGCACTATTCTAAAGAGGTGGATAACGGGTTATACGGTGGTACCCGAAGGTACTAGTCTGTTTAGTCACCCAAACGGAGTTGACTACAACCCAAATGGGGTTGAAAATGATCCAAATGGGACCATGTCTATTTAGTCACCCAAACGGAGTTGACTACAACCCAAACGGGGTTGAAAATGATCCAAACGGGACCATGTCTATTTAGTCACCCAAACGGGGTTAACTACAGCCCAAACGGGGTTGAAACTATCGCAGCTGCAAGGTACCCTTATAGGCATGCCTATCTATCCACTTCCTAGACTCAACGCAGGCAATAAAATCAATTTACTTTATCTTTCATTTAATCATCCATATTCTTATATGCACATGTATACTCTTGTGTAATTGTAAACAATATATTCATATACACAATCATGTGTAACTTTCTGTAAATCTATGAGCGTATTCGCTGTTGGGTATTACCATTTAATACTTGTAATCTTATTCAATCATGTAACTATTCCGCATGTCAAGACTATACTTATATAATGCCATTTGTACCCATACATATTTATGTAAATATATATATAGTCTCATATCACATTGCCATTGTATGCTTTAATAAGATTTCTATAATTTAGTCTGTAGCACTGTAGATTTGTATTTTTGCATGTTAACATGTAATAGCACATATGCCTAATCATGTCATTTCAATTAAGTAAAGACATATTCATATATTTCACTTTAACATATTCTTTGAATCATTACTCTAAAATAGTTTTCAAGCTTCGAACCCAACCATGTAAGATCATACATATCTATATATATGCACACATATATTCTACTAGTCATATTACTTCTTTTCTTTACAGGTAGAGTTAATATTTCAAACCATAAGTATCATACGAACAGTCATGGGTAGCATTTTTAATATTGACTATCATGTATGTATTCATACCCACATTTGATCTCTATTGCAGGCAACACTATGTTCATGTTCATTTCATACTTCAAAGCTGTACTTATAGTATACCATTTGGACATGCATATAATCTCATCTATTAAGTGACATTCAATCATTTTCTATCTCATAGGGCAATTACATGCTCATGCACTCATAAATATAATCATAGATTGTACATACCTGTAGTACATCGCATTTAGTAAGCTTGTTCTTGTAAGCATGATTATCCATATGTATACCTCAATCACTCATCCATCATATGCTATACATATATCAATATGTTACCATATGTCACACACATTTAACTTTTATCATGAACTTATACTTGAACATATGATCTTTAAACAGCACATCATGTCACAATCATATTATCATACACATATATGATTAACAATAATTTCATAATTATTCATGGTACTATAACTTAACTATTAATGCACAATTTCCATGATGCATAGGTATACATTCATAGACAATTTTCAATGTAAATGATACAAATCATGCAAATCTATATATATATCCTTTGATACCAATCTATATACACATGAGTTTAGAGCTCTCGTATACTTGCATTCAAGGCCTATTTTGTTCAGTTATATGTGTATCACATGGGGGTAGCCAAATATACTGATAAAGGGGAATAAAAGGCAAAGTTATTGGCAGAAATCATGGTGTCGCGCTCACGGCAAGTGTTGCGCTCGCAACAGTATGTCTGGCCCTATGACTTTTACACCTTGTTCCCAGAATCTTGCAAACTGCTTAATAACTTAATCTTGTACTTCATTTTTGATATAGTAAACGGCCTTTTTAGAAAAAGTTGTCTTCTACAAAGTTATAGATATACATTTCTAGTTTCTAGAAAATAAAACATATTTGCAATATCATTTCTAGAACTCAAGATATCTTGAAATTACTAAAGACTGTTCATGAGCACAAGACTGCACACTTATCCGATTTTCAAGCTAGGTTATGACCCATTGAGAGACATAATTTGAGTGTGATTTCTTCTTATGAATATTTTTCTATACGTATAATTTAACACCCAATTGGAATCATCTAATTATCTATTCTTAAACTCAAAATATCACCAAATGAATACAGCTAGGTCCAGTGAACCCAAACCCAGAATTTTCAAACTCACATGCATGTTCTTTTAAACATCAAAGATTGATGTTTTATTTCAAGTTACTCATCAAATATACTTTCATACATTATATTATAACTTTTATATATTAACATCAATTTAAAATAAACTATAATCAAGCTTTTAACAATCTATTTATCCTAGCTATATCAAATAACACATGCAAAGTAAAAATCTTATAATTACATCTCTCTAAACCATTTCACCAACTAAAAATGCATCTCTCCCATATATAAGTACACAAATCCAGTAACAATAGTCTCTTGCAACAAGAGTAATATTCCCAAACATCACACTATATCCATATTTCAATACAAATAATACATGCAAGAAGAGAAAGATGTTCCCAAACCTGTTTTGAAATTCCAACTCTCTTCAAAATCTTCTTTCACTCTTCTTAATTGCTTAAACCCTTGAAAGCATCTTTAAATCTAGACTTCCTTCTTTGCATAAGATAGAAATATGAAGATGTTCTTGGAGTGAAAGGGGCCAGATTTTATGGTAGAGAAGGAGAAATTTCAATCTTTTTATGAGAGAGAGAGAGAGAGCAAGGTCTTTAAGAGAAAGAGAGAGAGAAATGAGTAATTTGTGTTTAACTTATTATTTTCTTCATCAAAGAGACGTCCCTCTCTCCTTCAACTCATCATTTTTGCTCTCTTATTTGCATTAATTCAGATTTTATAATGCAATGAAAATTCTCCTTTTGATCCTTCAAAGTTTTGCATGTCACACTAAAGACATACAACTTTTTGCATGCTATAAAGTGACCCCTCCAGTAACTCTTTTTCTTAAATCAACCATTCTATTTAATCCATTTTATGAATTGACCTCTTAATATATGATTTTATCCACATTTGACCCTTAAAATTCCATATTTATAAATTGACCCCTAAATTAAAACTTCATGCTAAACATACTCACTTTCTACTGCTCACTATCCAATTTTTGCATAATATTTTTCACATGGAAAACGACATTTTTCAAGAAACTTTTATCTTAACAATTGATACTTAAGATCTTAACTATATGATATAAAAATTTCAAGTCATTTTGATGTATATCCCAGGAGTTATAACATAAGAAACACCTACTGCTCCGATGACCCGCCAAATGAAAAAGGGCTACTATTTTGGGCATTTTTGAAGACCTTAGAGGCAAAATTTCATTATTGTTATTTCTATAACATTTGTAGACAAAGAAGTCCGGTTCTATCCCAACTAAAATAATCAAATATGGAGCTCAAAAACGCAACTTATGATTAAAATAGTCATTGGAGGTCAATCCGAATTTCTGGACAGCACTTTCACATTAATGCCTAATATCTTAATTCAAGTCAATATACTTATAAAATCCATAATCAACACAATTATTAATGCATGCAAGAAATAATAGTTCCCAAACAATATCTTAACTATATTTTTACTCTAATTAAACATACTATGCTATAATGTCATTTGACTATGGTATACTCTATCTCTTAAAACCAAGAATCCATTAGACCATAAGTACTACTAATTTATCCCCTAATGCTCAATTTGACTTTAATGACATATGTTTGCCTTTGAATTCCACTAGGGCCTATTTAGGGTCCTTACAGAGAGGGGTGAATTTTCAAGTGAGAAAACACATAATTGGTCTCTTCCTCTTTCACTTCCTTGATCTCTTAAAAAATCTCTAAGAATCCTTGAAGAAAAATCCTTGCATGTTGATTTAATCAAGGACAATTAATATAAGCATTAAGGTAATTATCTTTATTTGATAATTCATCATCTTCTTCTTAATTTTTTGTTAAGGGTTGATTAAGTAAAATGCTGGAAATTCTTGTTAAATGGATGAATTATTGTGAAAGGGGAAGGAAAAGGTAGAAACAGCAAAGGAAAGGGAAAGGTGCAAGATTGAAGATAAAGGGGGATTTTCAGCCAAGGTATGGAAGTAGGAATTCTCAAACTTGCATGTGGATAAAAATAGTAGAAACATAATTTAAATGTCTTGTGTGATGAACAATTAAAAGAGAAGTAAATTTTAACAAGTGTTACTTAAGAAGGCATAAAGCCTTGTTAACTAGTGACTGTAAATTCAGCATAATTTGAGTTAGAAAACTTTGTTTGAGATCATTCCAATTTATAAAGTTACACAAATATGTGCCTACAAATTTCTAGAAGGGACCTAGCATTGAATTTGCCTTTAAGTCACCCTTATAATAAATTGAATTCTATGTGAGTTATTGCTTTTGGTTCTCGGACATGTTGTTGTAAAAATGATGTATCTTTGTGTATATTGTTCAAAATTCTATAAGGTTAATTTATACAAACAATAAACTTTAAAATCTACAATTTATATGAAGAAATAATAAATTGATTCTATTTCTAAGAATGCCAAAAGTTAACTTGAATCTAGAATAGTTGATGTCACTATTTCAAGAAATAGTTCTTAGTATTTTTGCAATATATTGAGATTTAGATATGAGAATTGTATAATTAAAGTTGGGTTATAAAATAGACTCACATATCTACCTCTTCTATGCAGAAATCAAGGTCTAAAAATGCTTCTAAACCTGTCTAAACTTCACTTAAAAACCGAAATCCTGTGTTGCCTACCCTAATGAATAGTCATTAGTAATTTCCATTTATCTTGAGTTCTATAAATGATCTTGTAATGATTCTTGATGTTTCCGAAACTAGAAACATAGGGGAACAAAGTTGTAAAAGATCATTGTTGCTAAAAAGGCCTTTTTAAATGTCAAAAATTGCTCAAAAATTGAACTTGGAAACTAGTTGCTACCATGTAATGACTCGAACAACTGTCACGACTTGTGATAGTGTGCTCTCTGTCACGACTCGAAAAAAGGACACGAGTCATGACTCTCACCAGTCTAAGTCATGCTATCTATCCGAGATGACCCTCTTTAGCCTATAAATTGATACTAAAGCATTTTTAAACCTTCCCAAACACTTTTAATGCATTGAAAGCATAAAGATAAAGGTTTTAAACAAGAATAACATGTGATGTCCATGTTCCAAAGTGTTATAAAGTCTATGTAACCCTTGTTAAACAATTATAGAGTATATCTTGACATAGAAATTGTAAGCTAAGGTAAATCATTATTAACCATAGATATATATAATAACATGAATATGATATGATGTGAAGCCAAATGATAACATGTTTAAGTATATGAATACATGAATACACATATATACACTGGAGAATTGTGTATTATGATATGATCGCATACATATGTGCAAAGTGTATGGTTCATGATGATATGTATATTCAAATACCAGTACTCGTATTACTATATGAATACATGAATATATGTATATACACTGGAGAATTGTGTATTATGATATGATCGTATACATGTTGCAAGTGTTTGATAGAAGTACAAGTATGATGTTGTAAATGAACTTGAAAATTGTATGGCCTACTACTAGAATTCAACTGTGGATAGATAGGCGCCTATATGGATATTGCAACTGCTCATGTTGACCCCGTTTGGGTTTAAATTTCTGTTGATCCTATTTGGATCATAAATAGCCCTATTTGGGTTATTAGCTGACCCTATTTGGGTTTGGTTGACCGATCCCTTATTTTATCGGCCCCATTTAGGTCTATGTTTTTTATATCTTTGGATATCCCGTGTTTTGATACCCTCAGGTATTCCCTATTCCCATTATCCACCTTTAGAATTTAAGCAGGCTAAACTTAAGTGTAAATACATCACAGTTAATTACAGTATAAATAATGCATATGATATATGAAATGACATGTTTAACTATGGTTTCGAATGCATGGGTTATATTTATATACATTATGTACAAATCCTTTATGATATGTTTAAATTCAAGTATGCTGAATTAAATGTAGGGTTACATTGTTATATATGATATTATATTTTATTATACACTTATTTTGAATATGTTATTTTTAATATTTTTTAATTATCATATGTTATATGTTTCTGACAACCACTATGAGTGGTTGTCTTTCATATTTAGTATCCCCACTAAGCTTTATAGCTTAGCACAGGTTATTTTATCCGTATAGGTCCTGTAGTCAAGGCTTTTGGACAAGAACATTCTCTGCATTAGGACAGGCCAACACCAGTTTATAGGAATTGATGTAGGGATATTTTGGTTAATTTTGTATAAGTTTCTTTAAAATGTTTAATATGTACAAAAAAAAGCTATTTAAAATATGTATGTCATATGGAAGATAATGTTGTAATCAGCTCACCATATTAATGCTAGTATGTGCATGCATATAGGAGCTAGAATGATTATATATATACATATGATGGAATGTTGAATGCTATGCATGACAATGAATATAAATTAATATAGTTGGATCTAGCATGAATATGTTAAGTGTGTTGTATGATGAGTCATTATGCATATGTAATTAAAGTAATCGAAGTTGTCTGAAACACCTAATTAATATACAGGTTGTCTAACTATATGGATCATTAGAATGATTAATGTTGATTTAATGGGATAATGTCCTACTACAATATGACTAAAATGTATGATATAGTATATGTCAAAGTTCGAATGATCATTTGTCCAAAAAGTGGTTTTTTGAGCAGATAAAAGAATTGGTATCAAGTCAAAGTTCATAATTGGGACTCGAGTTGGGTATAGACAGTATGTCAAAAGAATTTTCAAAATAATTTTTAGAACAATCAAAAAGGAAATCATGGTTGAGCTCACTCTGCCCGTTTATTCTTCTAGTTCCCAAGGTATGGATAAGAGAACGAATGATCTTGAGAGGAAGATAATGTCAATGTTTGCTAGTCTTACAGCCAGTTTGGCCTCAATTTTGACTGCTCAACTAGTTGCATCGGCTGTTGCTTGAGTCAAACCAATCATTTTTAGGGGAACTCCAATAGCAGCTATCATGACACCTCTATTAGCAACATATGTTAGAAATATGGATCCACGAGGGATGGAAGGAGACATCACTCGAGGTGGTCTTGAGTATGATTTTATAACTGATGAGAAAGAGGAATTACAGGCCCCTCAAGCATTAAAGGATCTTATCCCAAAAGAAAAGAACCCCATCATAAAGAAAATGGAAAAAAGTTGGAAGCCTTGACTAAGATGTTGTTAGTTAGAAAAGGAGTTAGGCCTAATGATATTGATTTGGATGGTGAAGATGCTTTATCTAGTCGATTTCAGATGCCTGATTTTATGAAATTTGATGGTACGCCTGACGCTCTAGCTCATACCAAGTAATATGTCATGCTCATGAAAAGGATTATGCTCACTAAAAGGCAAAAGGTGGACTTCTCCAGTCTTAGCCTTATAGGCCCTACTGTTGACCGATATCATAGTTTAGATAGAAAGACTAAGGAAGACTTAGAGATGTTGATAGAGGAGATCTTTAAGCAGTATGATTGTAGTACCCATATAGATGTTACTCTGAAAGATTTAGAGTTGTTACAATGGAAACCTGGAGTCTCCTTCCATGAATATCTCACATGATGGAGGAACAAAGTGATTGACATGAAAATGAAACCTGACACATAAGACCAGATTCAATTGTAAGCCTAACACATAGGATTAGATTCAATTGTTCATCCGAAATGCAAGTCCTTGCCTGAAAGAGGGTCTCAAAATGAAAGGGTTAAAAGACTAGAAGTCTCTACAAGATATAGCCATTGAAGTTAAAAGAGAATATTTGGTGAAGAAGGCTAGCTATACAAACTTTAATAGTAGGTTTTGGAAATTCGAGTTTCAGTAAGAATGTTGGTAACAGTGGTGGCAGTAGGGGTAACAGTTGTAGAACTACTAAAGTGTCAACTACAAGGGTTAACCAATGGCATAACTCAAATCTAAGAAAATCATTATCCTGTGTCCTAATCGATTAATTAAGGAAAGGAAACTACAACCATTTCCATCCAAGACCGCAAAGAGTTAGGGTTAGCTAGGACATAGGTCGGATTGGTATTGTGCTTTTCACCAGCACATATGGGCATTGAATTTATTACTATTGTACCTTAAGTGATCGTATACAAGATTTGATTGATTCCTAACAAATACTCCATCTTGAGAAGAGGGCCAAAAACAAAGAGACTTATAATGTCCTACGGCCCTCGATGTGATGGTTGGGTCTAGATTGGCTGACTGGTATGTCCTTAGGGACTTGTATGGTAATAAGTATTTGACCATTACTTGCAAGGCTCAAGAAAATGATGATAGTTCAAACGCAAGTATAGAAAAATTGACAGAAGTGGGGAAATCAGTACGACTGGCAGATATATGGGATACAAATAGTGAAGCAATATCAACCAAGGCTAGGAAGGAACCAAATGAACTATAGAAAACTGATGTAGATAAGAAAAAAGTGGTAAATGAAGGGGAAGTTTATGTTTCATGAGAAGTGGTAGGATTGTGCCTGAATTTGAGAGACCACAAAAACCCACTATGCCCATAGAATATAATATGGTCCTAAAGCAGCTTAAAAAGACACCCGCTCAGATTTAAATCTAGGATTTGGTAAGGCAATAACCTTTCCATAGGTAAAAGTTTGTAGAAGCTTTATGTGAATCAACTGTCGCTACTACCATATCTCCTTCTAAACTCCTAAAGATGGTAAACGAAAATTCTAAGGAGAAAATCATGTTCACTAATGTGGATCTACCATTGGAGGGATATGAGCATAACCGCCCCTCGTACATCAGAGCTGAGGTGAATGGTAAGCATACCGCATGTGTAATGTGGATGACGGCTCTTCTCTTAAGTGTGTTCCATTTTCTTCAATGGCATCCTATAGTATTGATGAGACTATACTTACCAAGTCTAGCCTCACTATAATAGTCTATGAAAATTCAAAGAGCAAGCCGCTGGCATTTTCAAGGCGGTAGTAAAAATAGGGCTATAGAGATAGAAGTAAAGTTTGTAGTGCTTTAGATACTAGCTAATTTCTCATTGTTATTAGGATGACCTTAGTTCCATAAGCTGGGAGGAGTCCCCTTTCACCCTACACCAAATGGTTCAAATTCCACATAAAGGTGGCATAGTCACTATCAAGGCGGCAAAGGAGAATTCATTCTCTGCTTTGAGCATAGCTAATTAGTCATTTAATAGGTTTCACATAGTAGGAATCAGTGTTAAGGAAGAAGAAATAGATTTTGCAAACTAACTGGTTGTTAATATGATGAAAAGGATGAGTTACATGCCAAGTGCTAGGTTGGGGAAGAACTCTCAGGGACCCACAGCCCCAATGCTCCACCTGGCCAGAAGGATCAAAAGGGCTTAGGTTACTATACTAGTAATAAATAGAAGAAGGTTGATTAAAGAAAGATTCCTTATATCTTAAAGGACTTTATGCAAGCATCCAAGGAATGCAAGTACTGTAGAGAGGTAAAGTCTACAGTAGACTGAGGAAAGATGGTCCTTAGATTTGAGATCTTTGATGATGTTTTAGACTAATCAGCTGGGATGATTAAGCCTGTATTGGGTTTTTAAGATGAAGAAGTTATAGTCAAGCTCGCTAATCTGAATCTAGGTTGTCTGGAAGAGGTACCAAAACCTGATTTGATAGTCACAAAGGCTAAGGGGAAAGAGAATATTGACTATGAGGCTGCAATTCCTGAGGAGGAGATGCAATCTTTAACTCTCATAGTAGAAGGAGGAGAAGCATTTGCCATTGCATCAGCCATCTCTTGATTTGGAAGATGATTCTTTTGCTAATGTAATTTATATTCCTAAATTATTTTGTGATGATTTACCTTTTTCTGCTCAAGTTAATAAGATGAATAACTTTTTTTTATTACTGTGATGTCTCATCCGATTGCATCATGCATTATCATAATCATGACTCATTCATATTTGACATTGATTCAACAAATAATGCTCCATTTAATCTTAAAACCTAGGATAACCCTAAAGAGATCGTGATTACATCTGACATAACTCCTAAAGAGAGAACAAAATTGGGGAGACTATTAAAAATTATGAAAAATTATTTGTCTGAACCTATGAGGACATGCCTAAAATTGACAGAAAAGTTACAGAGCATGTCATTCCAACATATCCAGATAGTAAGCTAGTCGAGTAAGAGCTTCGGAGACTCCAACTAGAATGGCAAATAAGCTAAAGGAAGTAAAAAAGCAAATCGAGGCCAAATTTTTTTGTTTAGGTTCAATATCCTACTTGGCTAGCCAATGTCGTCTCCATGGCTAAAAAATATGGAAGGTAAGAATAAGCATAGACTATCATACTTGAACAAAGCATGCCCAAAAAGATGACTTTTCACTTCCACACATAGATTTGTTGGTTGACAGTGCGACAAAGTGCATAATGTATAGTTTCATTGATAGGTATGCAAGGTACAATCACATTATGAATAGATAATGGATTGAGTAAAGAAAACCTTCATCACTAAATGGGGAACTTATGTATACAAGTCATGTCATTTAGGTTGAAAAAAAGCAGGAGCTACCTAATCAAAGAATGGCTACTAAGATCCTCAATGACCCGATCCATAAAGAAATCGAAGTATATGTTCATGACATGTTGATTAAGTCAATTACTAGGGAAGGACATTTTGAGGCACTATAGAAGTTTTTCTAGTGGATCAATAAGTACAACCTCCACCTCAACCCAAAAAAGTGTGTGTTCAAAGTCATATCGAGCAAGCTACTGAGGTATGTCATCAACCAAAGAGGGATAAAGGTGGACCTAGACAAGGTGAAAGCAATCCAAGAATGACTGTTCCAAAAAAGGAAAAAGAGATCAGAGAGTTCTTAGGATAGATTCAGTTCATCACCTAGTTTATTACCAAGCTCACCTCTAAATGTGAGCCAATTTTCAAATTATTAAGAAAGGATTAGCCAGTTAAGTTGAATGACAACTGTCAAAGAGCCTTTGATACTATCAAAAAGTACTTGTTACGTCCTTTAATTCTCCAGCTACCCAGACTATCAAAGCCTTTGATTCTGTATATAGTAGTGGACTAGGGTTCAGTAGGGGTTATGTTGGCTCAAAAAGATGATGCCAGAGCAAAATTTTCCATGTACTACTTAAGTAAAAAGTTCTTACCATATGAGGCAAAGTATGTAGATGTTGAGAATATTTTCTTAGCTATGATATGGGACTCAAAAAATTTGAGACACTACTTTCATTCCTATAAGATTTAAGTGATGGCCAAACACAACCCACTTAGATACCTTCTATCAGCACCATCCTTACTAGGGAAAATGGAAAGGTGGCTTTTGCTCTTGCAAGAATTTAAAGTGGAGTATGTGACCAAAAAAATGATCAAAGGAAGGGTAGTCACAAAATTTCTTGCTAACCACCCATTAAAAGGGGAGCAACTCAAATATGAGTTCCTGGACAAAAGTGTCAATGCCATAATAGTCCAAGGATGGTAGATGTATTTTGACGGGGCTACGAATAATAAGGAAGTTGGGGAAAGAGTCATCCTTATCATGCCCGATGGTGAAAAACTCACCTTTGCCAAGAAATTGGGATTCAAAGTGACTAACAATGAAGCTGAGTATGAAGCCTGCGTATACAGGATAAAATAAATGATAACACTGGGGGTAAAAGTTATCAGCGTGTTTGGGGATTCATCCTTAGTAATTCATCGGGTGAAGGGAGAATGGTCCATCAGGGAGAAAAGACTAATGCCTTATGTGGAATATCTAAGGAGCTTAAGCAATCAATTTAAGGCATACACCTTTAGGTATGTACCGCAAGATGAGAATTAGTTGGTGGAAACCCTAGCAACCTTGGTATCCATATGGGACAACTTTGAAGAGATAGTTATGAGGCCAATAGTCATCACAAGTTCGGCCAAACCTTGTTTTGAGAATGAATCGCTCCTAAGCTTGGATAGAGATAATGGTAAGCTATGGTACTATGATGTCCAAAATTATTTGGAAAGCTCTAAATTCCTTGAAGAAGAAATAGAGAAAGATTAAAAGATGATTCAAAAGTTGTTGACTCAGTTTATCAGTGTAGATGGGATCTTGTACAAGAGGCAAGCTGATGGCATTCAATTAAAGTGCCTGGATGAGAGGGAAGTGAAGAAGTTTATGGAAGAAACTCATGCAGGGGTATGTAAGGCCCATATAAATGGTTTGACATTGGTGAGAAAAATCAGGTGGCAAGGCTTTTTCTGGCTAACAATGGATGTTGATTGCTCTAGATATATGAAAATGTGCCACCAATGCCAACAATATGTCAATTTGAGTCATCTGCCTATTTCAAAATTATGCAACCTATCATCGCCTTGGCCTTTTTCAGCTTAGGGAATAGACATCAATGGAGAAATTCAACCAACAGTTTCCAATGGCCACAAATACATCATGTTCACCATTGATTACTTCACAAATTGGGAAGAGGCCAAATCTTTCAAAAGGTTAGGTGTGACACCCCTACTAAGATCCTAGGAGGATGTATATGCATATAAATGGTAATATTATTGATACATGTTGGATTAGCCAATGAATTATAGGTCAAGGACATAGAGGTCATTGCTTAAAATGATTATGGGTAAAATGGTCATTTTAAAATTAAGTTATGTGTGTCATTAATTTTGAGAGAATGTAAGATAAAGCGCCCAATTGAAAAGTAAAAGAGATAGTTTAGGGGAAAAACATGAAATTTAAGGAAAATAGGGAGTCAAATGTAATTTTTGGTAAAGCCAACAAGTGGACAAATAGGAGCAAGACACCTAGCCTTTTAAAAATGTCTTGAGAAAAGAAGAAAAACCCAAGACTTGAATAGTGTTGGTCGGCCACTTCAAAGACTTCTTAGGCCACCATTTTTCTCCCTAAATCTAGCAATCCTAACCCTAAATTAACCCCTAAAAATCAAACCTCAGCTTTTGAGAGGAGAGAAAATTTAGTGGTTAGTCTTCTAAAGGTAAGGATCTTCTCTTCTCTTCTTATTTTGTTTCTCGTGATTAATGTTAATTTAAGGGATTAGATGAGCTCTTAAGCATAATAATATATGATTTATTATGAACAAAGAGAAAGAAGCAAAGGAAAGGAGCAAGAGAAGGTAAAGCTTGAAGAAAGTGCTTTTAAGAGGTATGGGAACTTTTTGCCATTCTTTGTTGGTGTTTGATTCATTTTAGTGTTTAAAAGTGTTAATTTGAGGGTTGATTTGTCATAGAAACTAAAATATGAAAGAGACCCTTTTTTTGGCAAAAATTTATTTCGGTTCACTAGACCTATACTTACTTTTTTTGTTTATATCTAAAGTTTGAGAGACCTAAATTGAGTAATCCTAGTTAGAATAGAAACTAAATTCATAAACTTAAATTTCATAAGCAGTGACTAACATTATTTTCTTACCTTATGATGATCAAAATTGAGCTTGAAATCTACTTATGTCTGCTACCCTGTCATTGGGAGCTATCCAACTTTTCTAGTGAATATCTTGAGATTGAAAAGGACAAATGGATTTATTTTTAACATTTTAGAAACTAGAAATGTAGAGGAAAAATTTTGTAGAGATTATTTTGCCAAAAAAAGTCATTTAATAGGTCGAAATCGCATTAGAATTTAAGTTTTTGAACTAGTCAATAGAATTTTGTGAACAGGGGAAACTTGTAATTGGCCAACACCTACTGTTGCGCTCGTGGCACCTTTCGTGCTCGTAATATATATATATATATATATATATATATATATATATATATATATATATATATATATATATATATATATATATATATATATATATATATATATATATATATATATATATATATATAAGTGTTTTCACTATGAAACTATACAACATGATGTAATGTGATGAAATTAGAATATGAAAGTACAAAAGAAGAACTGTAAGCCAAAATATGTGCATATATTTATATATGTATGAGGACATAATAGGTTATAAAGCATATGTAGTAGATAGTAGAACTTAAAGATGTTTTATAAGGAAATTGGAATGCATAAGTTAATTCAAGCTACTACCAAGTTCATATATCAATTTTATGTAATTAAACTAATGTAACTATAATAAATGGATTGCAATAAAGGCATGGATATATATGTTTAAAATTTCCTATATATGTATATAATTATATATATATATGTAGAACCAATGATACTCTAATTAGGTGAAGTATGCATTTATAGCTATACATGGATGTTTATACTTTTAGGAATATGCATTTATGCTCTAACTGTGCTATTGTAGTTAGGTATGGATGCTGATGAATGTATATATGTGTGTGTGTGTGTGTGTGTACATTGTGATGCATTGGATATAATGTAATATGCTCAGATGTAATCATCAATAGTATATATATGGGATAAATCGTACAGAGATATGTGTCTTTATGCATACACATAATAGTTTCTATATGGATCCTTATGAACACAGTACATAGTTATAGAAATGATTAGGCATAATCGAAGACGATATAATTAAGAAATGTAAACTTATATAAGTTTGTAATTATTCATTGATGTTTGAAGCTATGTTGCTATGTTTATAAAGGATACCAGTATATGCACATATGTATATAAAAGAAACAAGATTATATGAACTATAAATGATTTATAGGATTATTAAGTCTAACTAGTAATGTTATATATATGAATATAAGATGTAACTAATCTGTAACAATATATAGAAATGTATGAACATGTACATGATGTCATGCTCATAAATATGTTTTGCAAGCAAGTTAAAGGCGTATAAGATGTTATAGAGAGAAGTAATGATAATTAAAATAAAGAGTTATAGTTGCCTGCATTTATGTCTAGATTATGGATAGATAGGTATGCCTATAATGGTATTTTGCCGCTGCTATAGTAAAGATTTAGCCCTATTGGGTCTATAGTACAAATTTGGCCCTATTGGGTCTATAATATAGATTTGGCCCTATTGGATTTATAATACAGATTTGGTCCTGTTTGTATCATTAACAACCCCATTTGGGTTATAGCCGACCCTATTTAAGTCCCCTTGACCGGTTAGATAGTACAATTTCAAACCATCAGGTGCTAAAGTTATATATCAAGTCGTTATCCACACTCTTAGAGTAAAGTGCAGGCTTATTACAAGTAACAGGTAAAGTAATATGAAAAGTAATTTAATATAAATTATATGGCCTACCATAATTTGATTTACATATAGTTTTACTTAACCCATGTACAGCATGTAGAGAGCATGAGATTGTATGTAAAGGTATTTAAACATGAGGTATGTAATACTATAGTAACTCTTGCATATAATATCAATGATGAATAATTCAATAAGATGACACGATAACATATACCATGATCTAATTTCCAACATCATTATATATATATATATATGAACTCATGCATAGCATATGGAGAACATGAAAGGAATATAGTTATGTTTAGAAAACATGAAATACAGGATGCTATAGAAACATATGTATACAATAACCATTATGGGTACCTAATGCTTTCATCACTCAAGATCATTGTATTTATGTGCATATCTCACATACAATTTAGTCAATGATTGTTATTGATTACGGTATACACTTGCAATGATAATAAGAAGTCTTGCATTGTTATTATGCAAATGTTATACTATGATTCTATATTGTATTTGACTAATACTATGCTTGTGTATTTAATTTATCAGCATTTATAGTAAGAGATTATTTCAAATATTTTTTCTTTGTTCCCACTAAGCTAGTAAGCTTAGCATGGGTGTTTATCTATGTAGGTACTTAAAGATAGAATTCTTCCTGGTGGGATAAGATCTGCTACAGCAAGGCCATCACTAGAGATAGGAAGAGCCTAAGTATGTAGTTATATTTTTATTATCTATTTAATTATTATATTGTCTTAAGTAGAATGTTATATGAAGAGCAGAATAAGAACCAATGTAAAGTAACCTAAAGCTTTCATGGTAGATCTTTTCTATGTATGGATGTATGTTATACAAGATAGTATATATGATGCTAGACAACAGGAGAGAATAGGATTGTCTTTACATTAGGGGCACGAGAAATGGCCCGATTTATTAAAAGGAACCTGGTTTTTAGATATAGGGTGCCCCACCATGTGGTATAGGAAAATGGTGTTCAATTTTAAATAGAGATCAAATAGGTACTTTAAAAGTATAGAATTTGACATCATAAGTCTTCTCCTTACCATTCATAGGCAAATAGGGCTTTAAAGGCTGCTAATAGGAATTTGAAAAAGATCTTGTCCAAAACTATTCAAAAGTACAAGGATTAGGCTGAAGAATTACCATTTGCACTCTAACGGTATAGAAACACTGTTAGGACTTCAACTGTAGCCACTACTTTCTCCCTTATATATGGCTCAAACGTAGTGCAGCCAGTAGAAATCGAGCTACAATTGCCGAGGGTCATTTTAGAAGCAAATTTGCCAAAGAAAAAATGGGTAGAGCACAGGATGGCATAATTAAACCTGCTAGATGAAAGTTGGATGAGAACTTATTACCATAATCAGCTATATCATAAGAGATTAGCCAGATCTTTTTGCAAGTTGATGAGGCTTGGCATGTTGGATTATAGAGGAAATTTCATATCAAATTAGGAAGGTTCTTTTATGATAAAGAAATTACTACCTAAGGGGGTAGTTATTCTTATAAATAGTGATGGGAATAAGTTCTTTGAACTGGCTAACACCGACAAGCTTAAAAGGTTTCATGGCTAAGATAAAGATCAAAAGAAGAGAAAATAACCCACAGGTCAAAAATCGAAAAAAGGTGACCTTGCTAAAATTAAGAACCTTGCTAAGGCCAAAACCGAAAAAAAGGGTGCCTTAGGCAAAAATTAGGGGTTGAGAGAAAATGGTTAATCAAGAAAACCTATGAGGGCTAATTGATGGTGGGAGTTGGATGCACCAAAGATATCACCACTCGAGATTAAGTAAAAGTTGTGTTTGTGCATTAAATGTCATGTCATGATTATCATTATTGGAAGATTGTGATCATGCAAGAATGTATAAATAATTCGAGTTAAGTGCATTGATTAACATGAAAGCAAAAGCATTGTTTATTTATTTATAAAACAAACGAGGCATACAAATGCACAAACACACAAGCAGAAGATAAAAGCATAGTTTAGTAGCCGACATGGCATACACACTTTATATTACATATTAAACAAAATTTTCCCCCAAAAAAGGTAGTTAGGCTTTAATTCCTCCATCGTTGCCCCCTCTGCCAGGGCATCTCAATAGGAAGGCCCTTATGTCAAGTGCCTCTATGACCTACGAGCATTATTGGATTTTTGTCTCAAGGTCACATAATTTTCAAGAGCAATATTGGTACTAATAGGCAGATGCCTTGAGATGTAATGTTAGCCTATGACAAAAGCATTGGTCAAGTAGCCTCCCACGAAATCTAATCGAGTGCGCATAATTTCCTGTCTCACGTCAAATTATCGTGCATAGCATGCAGGGATATAAAAAGTAGTTCTATGAAGACCACAAAAAGGAATGCAACCAGAACTCTCGTCATGGGTCACATACTCTATTTTCATATAGGTATACATAATACTCACCCTCCACTCAGCTACAGAACTTAGCCAGATGATACTCTCTTATGTAAAGCCCATCCAATACTAGCGCATGTGAGCATCAAAAAACCTCAAGGAATGTGTCTACAACATAAGAAGGAGGCTCAGCCAACATCTTGAGCTTTTCCTACAACCAGATCTAAAATAACTATAAATAATGTGAGCATAAAAGCCATCTGAATGGGTAGGGTCTGTTTCAGGAAAAAATTAGGCATAGGGTCATATGAAAATCTATAAAAAGATGAATCTTCCACAAAGAAAAGCTAGTGTGAAAGCCCATGAGGTGCATACTACCTTTAAATAAATGACTATAGGTACCTCCAGCAATAATGGGCTACCAATGAATAGAGTAGTAGGGTTTACATCCATAGCATCTAACCCGAGCAAAGGCTCAACGAAGATCAAAGGGAAAGGGGTCAATCCTTCTCAAATGTCATTCACCACGTCAAAAAGTCAGTTACCTCATAGAATACTACCCTCACTAGTAATACATAAGTAATCAACCAAACACATAAAGAGGGAGGCGCCAATAGCATATGTCTCATTTCTATCAAAAGGACGAATCTCTAATGCACGGACCACCTCTCAAAAGTAGTTGGGGACATACTTTGGCACACAAGGAAGAGTGTCTAATGAAAAGAGGACACTAAGAATGGCTGCAAAGTTCTCATGCAAGGGACATAACTCTATATTATTGAAATGAAAAACATGAAAGCGAGGATCCAAGTAGCGAGTGGATGCAATGAGAAGATCTTCATCGAGTTCTACCCTACAGACAAAGCATAGTTGAAATAAGAAAAAAGAATAGGATTGTCCCAAGTTGAATAATCATTAAGAAATAAAGCCAACCTTTGTGAAAATGGAGTCATAGTAAGTAAGAAGTAATAGAAATTGAAGGAATACCAAGCAAAAAGGTGAAATATGAAACAAGATAAAGTGGATAAGGTCTGTAAGAGATGGGTAGCTAAAAATTTGAAAGATTTGAAAGACTATTTATATGTCAGTTTGCTCGGCTATGTAAACCTATTTACATGCCCGTGCACGAGTCCCAATTACCACTTAGTAAAGATGAACAGTAAAAGACACATTTGTATGATTTATAGCTCATACTACATCATTCCACCACCACTGCATGCATTATTTCCATATGCCATTTCTGCAAACTTTTTTATCTAATTTTAAACTTCAACGTGGCTCGCCATTCTAAATGATAAATATTATTGAAAATGCTCAACAATTCAAGAAATATATTTTGCACTCGTGTCTAATTACACGACGATCGTAAATAAATAAAAATAAAAATAATGATAATAATAAGTAAATAAAAGGAAGATAATAATAAAGATAAATGCAACAAAATTCATGGAAATTTGAACATAATGTAATGTGTATAATAAGATAGAAAATTCATTTGTTGGTATATGTATGTCGATGTGAAATGGTTTTATGTAGATAAATAAAATAAAATTATTTTAGGAGATAGATATATTGTAAAAACTACAAAATTATAATTTTTAGTGATATTTAAGAACAAGTAGGTGTTTTGCAAGAGCTTGGACCAAAACCCATACAAAGACACTATTCACATATGTCTTTGCCTACATGGGAAGGGTTTACATTCAAATCTTTTCAGATTCCTATTTTTTTGCTTTGCATGCCCGTGTATGGAGTTTACACGCCCTTACAAGACTTACATGGCCATGTAACCTTTTTCACACCCGTGCAAAGCTGCGGGATAAAGAAATTGGGTGGTTTTCTTTTCTTCTTCTTCTTCTTCTTCTTCTTCACAATTCTTACAAGTGCAACCTCGATTTTTTGAATTTTCTCATTCGTTTGATGCCGTTTTATAAATCCAATCAAATAGATTACTAGGTTTCATGCCACAAATGTTTAGACACCTTATTCACATATTTTCATCAAGTTTTTATTTCCAAACCAAAAAAGTTATGTTTATCCATTTCCTCTCCTTTTTATATGTCAAATGAGGTTGTAATGACATGAGAAAATTAGTCAAAGTTACTGTCAGTATGTGTAATACAGTGTTTTCAAATTTTTGTTTTGATGTTAGAATAAACTTGGCTTTAAATAAATGTAGTGGTGTAGATAGTGTAAATTATTTAATGCATATTCTTTCTTTTTATATTATTATTACTATTATTTGTTATATGTTAAGAAATAACATATATAGGCAGAATGTGTACCCTATGTAGAAATGAAAATTGACTTGAGAGTGAAGAATTAAGTAGGTTATATGACCTTTTATTTTAGTGCACATTATGAAGTATTCTGAAATGTTTTGAATAAATAGACATTAAATTGTTAATCTTGTATGTTGTAAGTGTAATGAAAATAAAAAAAGGGAAAGAGGGTAAATAAAGATATAAAAACAATAATAATAGAAATAATGCAATGCTAAAAGAAATATATAATAAGAAATAGTGGATGAAAACTTCCCCTTTGTGAAAATGTGCAATAATTCCATATGTATGATGTAATTACAAATGTGTAAATAATAGTGGCATGCTAATGGTGAAGTGTACATAAATGTGTGAATGTAGTTAAATCATCCATGTGCGTACTTATCTAGGTATATCTTCTAAAAGATTGCATGTAAATAATGATAATGACAATGAGAATAATGGTAATGGCATACATGATTATGACAACATAACGATTAATCAATGGCAAGGTGTAGTATTTATATGTGTTACTTGTGAACCTTTGCATGATTGCTAGACACCCAATGGTAGGTTAGGATGAGTCATATGTTATTTAGCCATTAGGCTTTTGTGAATAAGTTTTATGCAGGTTTGGGCTTAAACTTTTTTAGCTAAAATGCTACCGAAATTTACATGTAAACAATGTCGACATCTAAATTACACTATTCAATAATCATTATGATTGATTGCACAAATTTGACTTTTACAGATCATAGACCTTGCATTCCCAATACGGATGACACCGAAACAAGTGACCCGATACCAAACCATGGTGAGAATTTGTATATTGCCTAGCCGATTTATGTCCATAGGACTGCTGGACCAGTTAGGATTGCTTTGAGGTGGAAGATAGGTTACTGGCTCATGTAAGATAGATAGCCTTTTATGCAAAAGCATACAGGACCTACCTAAAGATGACGTAATAGTTCTTAGCCACCTTTTGCTACCTAGGCTAGCAATGACCGAATATTGAGGAGGGTGTCATACCCTACTGTATTCAAAGCCATCCCTTGTCCATGACTTGCAGGCACTTCACCGAGATCTTGGGGTTATTGATAGGCCAAGATGTAGTCCAGCCAAACAGGTCCATTATGCCTTACATATGGGAGGTTATTGTGCACCTTAGTAATTCCTACAGTCAAAGGAAACCAAAGTCGACTATGTTAAGATCACAGTTATTTAAGTACCTTTAGAGGATATTTACTTGTTATTACTTAGAAAGAATAGGTAGCGGAGATTTGTAGCTTATGAAGTTTGATGATAGAGAGGCAGGAGGACTCGAGCCGTGCCATACTAGGCCACTTAAAGAGGGTCCAGCACCAGCCATGCGAGGTATAAATGGTTTGATGACCTAATCATTATTAGGGAATGGGATGCTAGAGGCTATGATGGGCCTGTCAGTCGGAGAAGGTATCTACTTAGAGAGAGAGGCAGCTCTTGACATGTGCTTGGACAGAAAGGATGAGGTTACACCCTATGGGATCAGACTGATGACTTTCAAGGAGATGGTTAGGGCTCTACACCCAGACCATGGGCAAAAGTATGAGCCCTAGCTGCTACAGTATGAGCAGGCACCAAATATTGACCAGTAGATGGAGGATGCCCTTGGACCAGAACTTAGAAAGTATATAGCCCCTTCTGCTGAATTTTTTATAGGTAAGGCCCATCAGGAGCTAGTCGAGACCCAGACTACCCATGCTTTCACCACCTTCCATCATAAGCTACTACCTCGAGATTATGGGCACCTAGGTGCAACATCATCTTCAGCACCCCTTCCACCATAGCCAGATGCTCCCATAACTCTAAAGGATGCCATATTGTAAAGTCTCCAGTGTATGGAGGTATTCAGACTGCCATGGCTGTTGATATATAGGTGATTTACTAGGAGTAGGTTAGGTACCATGAGTTATATTTAAAGAGGTTTGATGACATCCAAGCTCACCAGCACCAGTTGATGACCGGTATGGTAGAGGCAAAGAAAGGGATCAAGCAGGTTGATGTCAGTGTGCAGAAGGCCATGGAGAGGATTTAAGTGCTAAAGACAGCATTCCATACGGCGAGCGGCAAGGTCACGGATGGAAGGACCCAAAATAGGCCCTAGTAGAATTCATGGGCATTATCATTTTATTAATGTCTAATCAAGCTTAATTAGATGAAATATTATAAGTTAAGACATTTTAATTATTGTCTTTAAGTGAAGGAGGGTAAAATAATTATATTACCATGTGTATAATTGGAAATAAAAATATGGTTAATGGGGTCAATTTGGTTATAACTATGATTAAATGGTATTTTTATTAGATGTTGTGTATGTGAATTATAAGGCATGATTTAATAGGGTAAAATTAAATATGGAAAATAGTTTGAGGGCTAAATTAATAGAGGATACTAATGTTGGGGCCAATGTTAAAAGAAGGAATTAGTTAGGGAATGATTTCATAAGAGAAAGAAATGTTGGGTTTGAATTTTGAAATAAGAAGTGAGTGGGGGAAGATTTTTGACATGCAGAATGTTTGAGGACCTAAAGGAGACTTATCCTCCCACTTTACACTTTGGATCATTGTATGTTGGAGAGAGAAAAACAACTTTTAGGGTATAAATAGGGGGAGGACGAATTTTGAAGGAAGAACATAGATTTCTCCTTCATCTCTCTCATCTTTTTCTAAAGGAATAGCTCTCTCTCTTTCTCTCTCTCTCTCTCTCTATTTTCTTAAGGAATTCCTAATGCATGTGGATGGATACAAAGTTTTTTAAAGGTTCTATATTAAGGTAAAGGGGTTAATTTCATCATCTACTTCATCTTATTTCTTATTTATGGCGATATATCTCAAGAGATAAATTATTGGACATTGATGCATGTATGAAATGTAAATTATAGAAGAGGAAGTTAAGAAAAATAGGAGAAAAAGGAGTTGAATAAAGATTGAAGATGAGTGGATTTCAGTGAAGGTATGGTACTTGGTGTATATGTGTTTGTATGTAGATTTTAGATGTTGATTTTGATGAAATTAAAACTTAATTATAGTTTAGAGATGAGAAGCTTTGTAAAAAGGGTTGTATGAATAAGGAAGATTAAAACTTAGAAATATCATGCAAGTACAAATCCTTAAAGGAGATTTCCATTTTAGTTTAAATGTATCAAAATGCTTGAAAATTTCCATGAAATCAAAAATTCATATGTGAGTTCTCCTGACTTAGTGAGCTTGCTTTACTTATATCTGGAGTTAGAAATATGAAAATTGGGTAATTCAAATTGTTTTAGGATATCTACGTTTTCTATAAATAAAGAAAATTCTAATTCTGTCTCTAAAATTGTCTAAATCTAGTTTGAAAACCGGAAAAATCTGCTACCCTATCACTGGAATAGCCTTCTGTAATTTGTAAATATCTAGAAATTTATATATGATAATGCAATGATTTTTAATGTTTTAGAAACTATAAATATAGAGGAATAAGTTTGTAGGGGACACTTTGCCTAAAAACGATGTTTAATAGGTCAAAGATAGCTTTAAATATAAGCTTAAAAATCTATCTCTATGAAGGATTGTTGTAGGAATTTATCACCATTTTTGGTATGCATTTTTTTGAATGTTCTTATGCATTTAAATAAATTAAAGCATCTCTATAACATCATGTTAACTATATGCAGAAATGATCTTAAGTATTTTAATCACATCTATAATGGAAAAGTAACATATTGAGAGAGATAAGTCATTAGTATATAAAATAATATCATATTATAAGCATGTAAGCATGACTACTTATTGAAGCATATTTATGATAAAGATATATTATTATTCACCTCAATAACATAAAATAAGCATGCTTATATGTTATAGTTATATGACATGTTTGTAAGTTAAAAATGTCAATGTATATTTGTATGACTATCCGAATATAAATACATCATGTACAAGTTGATCATCTTGTCATATGAAGATGAGAATACATGTCTATATATTAGGGACTATATGTCTTTTTGATATCACATGAATTTATGATGAAGTATAATTATATGAAAATATGTTAATTATAAATAATCTAGTAAAGTATATGATTTCTTTGTTAAATGAGATTGTGTATACAAGTATATACACTAGAGATTGTGATACATGTATAGTAAAGACATGTATATTTATCTTTTGATACCACATGATATTATATACATGTTATATGTTAGTATACCAAATGTATAGTCACAAGGATATTACTTAATTGAAATAGTATGGTTATGCATACGTGATGCCAAATGTTAGCATGCTAAAGTACATGAATACATAGAAGTATATTTGATTATAGATAATATGACAAAGTATGTGATGGCATTTTTATGAGATGGTATATACAATTATATACACTAAAGATTGTATAGATTTCCATTGATTACTTACTTGAGTGTAATTGTAATTAATTATGTGCAAATGTAAAGCTTTCACAAGATTATAGTGTGATGAAAATATCACACAAAAAAAGATAGTAAAGCATGTATGTACATATATGATCACAAAAGCATGCAATTAAGCAGATATGATTATAAAGTAAACTTCAAAGGTAATTATGTTACGAACATGTTTATACACATTGGTGATTAAAGAAACTCAATAGAGCTTGATGTTATGTATCATGATAATACATATGCGAAATAGTTACATGATTTAATAGGATTACAAGTAGAAAATAGTAATACTTAATTACACTTAAGATAATATATTTATAGAAAAATTTATAGATATATGTGTATATGATATCATGCTCATAGTTAAACATGAATATATATGTATGAACATCTATATGCATATGATGAGAAAAAAGTAAAGTACAAAATAGCAATACCCAATAGTGAGCATGTTCAATGTTTACAGAAAGTTACACATGAGTATGTATATGATTACATTGTTCATAGTTACACAAGAGTATACATGTGCATATATGAATATGATTAAAAAAAGTAAAGATTAAGTAAAGAGGTTATATTGCCTGCATCCGTGTCTAGGTTCTGGATAGATAGGCATGCCTATAAAGGTAACTTGTAGCTGCTAGAGTATAGTTTTGACCCCATTTGGGTCTGCTTGAAAGCTAAAGTACAGTTAAACCCATTTGGGTCATAAAGTATAGTGCAACTCGACCCCATTTGGGTCATATTATACAGAAATTGTCCAATTTGGATCATAAACAACCCCATTTGGGTTGTAGCCGATCCCATTTAGGTTTGCTTGATCGGTCTACCGTATAGTTTCGTTCCCATAAAGGGGCCACAATTTATTAACTTCAGATATCTTAATCGTACCTTCGGGTGCTACTTTATAATCAAACAGTTTCGTACCTTCAGGTACCACCGTTATATTTTAACCCATTATCCACTTCTATAGAATAGGGTAGGCTTGATAAAAAAATAAAGAATATGCATCATGCAAAGCTATAAAAAATAGAGACAATACAATTCTTATCATGAGTTGCATATGATCTTTATATGAATCAATGTATAGTATATGGAGAAATGTATTAGTAAGTGAACTTGCATATAATATATGGACATAGTACTTTAATATCATATGCATAGTCATTGATGCATATTGTTTCTTATATTTTGGATGACAAGTTTTATGAATATTAACATGTGCTTTATTGATGATTATTATATCTATATTAATTAAATAGCATAATCGATAAGTGGTTGTTCTTGATTGATATGAATGACTTTTGTATATAAGAATAATTAGATGATGGGTGCATAATTGATGTTTTTGAATAGTAAACATGTTACTATAGTACACTTAGTTTATGGAAGCATGAATAACTTTATGTATGATAGTAAAAACTTAAGTAATAAATTAATCATATTCTAAATGAAAACATAGAATTGGCAAATGGATTAAGGTTGTAATTAGCCAAGATATGAGAGAGAAAAGGTAAATGTATCCTAATACCTATTGAGATAAAATGTAAGATTGATAACAAGTGCAAATAGCTAATCATTTGTATGATAAGCAAGAAAATATTATGGTACCAATTTTATGATGGTTAGTCTTGCACAATTAATTAATAGGATTTTCTATAAGTTTATCTTGGGTATCACATATTTACTAAAAAGATTACTTAAGTACCAAGAGTAAACAAGTTGGAACATTAAGGAACAAAAGTGTTAAATTATGAATTGATACTTAAAGATATATGACCAATTGATATAAGGAAAGAAATTGTATGACTATTAATTAAGCGAAGAAGTAGTAGATAACAATTTAAAGTGTTAATACTATATTTTGTTTTGAGGAATAGTAACCCTTTTTAATTCAAATGATTGATTTATTTGTCTAAGATATTTATATTTGTATGATTATAAGTTTTGAATGCAAATCACCAATGTCATTTATTATTATTGAATTCACATGATTCTCACATGTTGATATAGATATTGATTCTTGTTACTTTCTTGGCTTTATATCTTTGATATTGAATCATATATTTTAACTGTGGTGCATATTGAGTGCTTGTTAATGATCGTTGTGAGTCATCATTCATCATGCTTTATGGTTCCCACTAAGCTTTATAGCTTAGCATGGGTTTTTATCTGTGTAGGTTGCAAGGATAGGTTTTCTTCTTAGGGTTGATATCTGCGACGGGATGGCCAACATGAGTCTTAGAAGATTGGAAAGTATATAGTCTTCTTTTGGGGTTCTTTTTGCCAAGAGTTTTATTTGTGTTAGAAATTTGTAGTACTGTAGAAGTTTTGTATATGTAAATCTAGAAATATTTAAAGAGACTCTCTTGTAAGTAAATTTTTTAATAGTTAAGTTTTAGATATTATGTTTTATCTTATAAGATATCTATATAGTATGGTTAATGATTAAATTGAATGGTAAAGTATATTTAATGGTACAAGAAAAAGTGTTGTAGTTAAGAATAGGATAAGGGTGCTACAAAAAAGGCGAGAGATGAGATTGAGAAGAGGATTGAGAAGTTTGATACCGACCTCTAGGGGTATGTTACAAGTATAGATGGGACAGTCGCAGGTTGCCTCATAAATTAGGCCACTAGTTTAACTCGAATCTGACAGAAGATGGGACACCTATCAAGTTTCCTTAATGAGTTTCTTCACCCTATTCCTATTCACCCCGTAGAACCCATGCAGCTAGGCTCGTCTGTTTCATCACCATTGCACGAACAGGCACCGAGCCCACTACTTTCCAAACACCACTCCCATTCACCTCTAGAGGGTCTAACCAATTATAGCCTACATTAAGGCCCAGTAGTCCATGACTTCAGGAAGATGATATCATTTATATTTGCTTTTATCACACATACCTTTTAGATTGGTACTTTTGCATGGATGTTTATTTTGGATGATGTTTATTACTTAGGATTTATTTTGGACTTTACATTATTTTTTATGTTTGTTACTATTCATTTACTTATTTATCGCATTATGTTATATGGTAACATGCTTTTCTCTAATAGGTTAATTATAACTTTGAAATGTTTTGATCACAATTTGAGAGATAAGACAAAACAATACACATATTGTAATAACAAACAAAAAAAAAGAAAAAAGAACAAGATAAGAGGAAAGATCAAGTCACAATCACATACAAAAAAAAGGAGGGAGAGACAAAAAACATTGAAATGATAAAAAATATATATATAACAAATGGTAAAATAATAATAATAATAATAATAATAATAATAAAATAACAATAATAGAAACATCAATAAGCTTAACACATTCACACACAACCTTGCAGGTAATAGATTGTGATTATATATATAGTTATATAGTTATATATAGTTATATATATTTAATCATGATAAATGGAATTTGTATGGAAATGATATAATGCCTACGAATAGAGTTTGGTGGTGGATAGATAGGCATGCCTATAGGGTAAATTTTGCAACTACTATAGTTTGACCCATTTGGGTCTACAGTTGTCCCTGTTTGGGACCATAGTTCGACCCTATTTAGGTCCACAGATTCGATATCTTTGGATACCTATAATGCCTAATACCTAGGGGTATTTAGTTAATTGATGCCTCCAGGTATCTACAGTACCCATGATACACACCTACAGAACTTAGGCAGGCAAATTACAGGGAATGTAACATAAGCTTAAATATATAACTTTATCAATGAACCTATATGTTCACTTTATACTGTTATATATATTCGTTTAGTTTTGTTTTTCCTTTTAACCATGAACTCTGTTCTTATTATTATTACTATTATTATTATGGTTATCATTTATAATGCTATATTATAATTTATTTTTGTGGAATTTTTATTGACAACTGTTATCAGTGGCCGTCCACAATGATTTGCTCCCCACAAAGCTTTATAGCTTAGCACGGGTTGTTTATTCGTGTAGGTTCTTCAGTTAGGGCTTTTGCCCAGGGACATAATTCTGCATTAGGAAGGCCAACACTAACTTGAAAGAGAAGTTTGATGTATGAAGTCTTAGTTTAATTTTTTGTATAATTTTTGTATCAAGAATAGTATACAAGTAAGGATGTATATGATATGAAATTTTTATTGTAAAAGGCTCATTTTTGTAATTAAAACAGTATATACATCAACTTGTGATCTGAAATAACTTTCATTAAGATGAATGTGTTTAGTATTGTATATAGGGATAAGCAAGTAAGCGGTAACCTATGTAAATATGTGATAGTTTGTATAAAGGTCAAGAAAAAATTATAGTTTGATTAATCATATATGAATTCTTACAGAAATAGGTTGATAGATAGAGGGTGTTTTAATAGATGTTTCATTAATTATACATTTGTAAGTTAAGCAGGCAAATATTGTACTTGAGTTATGCTTTAGTTTTACCTTAGATTATAAACAGTAATACAAGATGTTAGACATGTAAATTTAATTAGCAATGTGTATAAAGGATTAATAATTAAACTACACTCTTGATTAATGACTTATGTATGACTAATAGAAATAGCTTATTAGAGAGGGTGTTACAATTTTATATTAGAGCCTAGATTAAGTCATTTCTGGTTAATAAGAATATAGCATTATGTTTAGTGGTGAAGTTTAGTGTTGGCCTAATGTAGATGTCCCTATTTTTCTTATAAATGGTAGATGGAGGGATCTAGGGTTGCTAATGAAGAATCAACTGAGAGTAATGTACTTGTTCGAACGAATCTCTCTAATCTAGGATCTTCGACCTCTAATCAGGATGATATACCTACAACCATTCCTCGGGAACTATTCTTGAAAATTTCTCAAGATATGGCTTAAATTTTACAAAGGATGATTGTACCTAAAGCTCCAATAACTAAGATTAAAAAATATGGTACGAAATAATTCTTAGGCACTACTTTAGAGCAATCCAAAGAAGCAGAATTCTGGTTGGAAAAACTCGAAAGGATATTTGATGAGATTTATTGCCCAGCCAATCAGAATGTGTCTTGTGTTATGTCCTTACTATAAGGAGCAACATATGATTGGTGGAAACTAGTTTTTAAATAGCCCCAATTACCATATCAACTTACATGGGGGGTTTTCAAAGCAAAGTTTAGGAAGAAGTATGTTACTGAAACTTATAAAGAAGAAATATTAAAGCAATTTTTGAATCTGAAGTAGAGAGTTATGTCTATAGGAGAATACGAGAAAGAGTTCAGTCATTTGAGTAAGTATGTACCAGAGTCGATGTTGACTGAAGCTTTCAACTGTCAACAGTTTGAAGATGGATTGAATGACCGAATCAAAAAAAGGTTGATTAGACCTACTTCTTTGCAAACTATGGATTTTTATCAACTTATTTAAGTAGCCATTCAAGTAGAGAAGAATGAGATGGTTAAAAGAGAAAGAGAACAGAAAAGGAGTGGGAATAGAGGTGGATCTTCAATTGGGAAGAGTCCTAGAAGAGTGCAGAGAAATTAGCCAGTTGAGTCTATTTATAGCCCTGCTGCTAAGGGATGGTGACAAAGATCATCTATAGTGTCTAGATCTAGCAAGGAAACACAAATAAAGTAAAGTGGAGATTAGCCACCAGAGTGTTCTCATTGTTTAAGACAACACTTGGGCACTTGTAGATTGTTGACAAGTGCATGTTTCAGGTGTGGTATCACTAACCATTACATGGCAAATTTTCCCTCGAAATGGGAGCAAGGATCCATACAGTAGAGTAGTAGAGGATCTTTTAATGCACCCTCAACTAGTAAAGGCTAAGGCAGAGGGCGTGGTGGATCAAGCCAATTTGGATCCCAACCCAAAAATGTATCTTAGACTATTGATCGAACTTCAATTCCTATTATTCCTAGTCGGGTTTATGCAATGAAAGCTCACGAGGATCAAGATACCCCATAAGTTATAACAGGTATTTTCTCTCTCTTTAACTCTGGTGTTCATGCATTTATTGATCCTGGCTCCACCCATTCTTAGGTTTTCATTGGGGATATGGGTATAAACATGTCAACTATGCATCGATTGGATTTTGAGATTTGTGTAACTAGCCCATTGGGGCACAGTGTCTATGTTAATAGAGTATATAAAGATTGTCCTATTATGATTCAAGGAAAGAAAATTTTTGGCTGATCTCATTGAGTTACCATTTTAGGAATTTGATGTAATTTTGGGCATGGATTGGTTGTCTAAACATTGTACACTGGTTAATTTAAGGCAAAGACAGTAACACGTAGAGATGCTGATAAAAGGGAAGTGGAGTTATCCATAGAAATTCTACCTGGTCTAACTCTTATTTCTAAGACACCGTACAAAATGGCCCTATCAAAACTAAAGGAGTTAATTAAGAAGAAGGATGGTTTTATGAGAATGTGTATCAACTATAGACAACTAAATAAAGTAATAGTAAAAAACAAGTACCCTTTGCCATGAATAGAAGACTTATTTGATTAGTTAAAAGGTATGGGTGTATTTTAAAGATTGATTTGTGATTAGGATACTATCAACTTTGATTAAAGGATGTGGATATTCCAAAAACTACATTTAGAACCTGGTATGGTTATTACAAATTTCTAGTCATGCCTTTTGGCTTGACCAATGCACTAGCTACTTTTATAGATCTAATGAATATGGTGTTTAGACCCTACTTAGACCAATTTATTATGGTGTTTATTGGTGATATATTGGTTTATTCTAGAAATGAAGCTGAATATGCTGAACATTTGAGGATTGTGTTACAGATATTGAAGGAGAATCAACTATTTGCCAAACTAAGCAAATGCGATTTTGGCTTAAGGAAGTTTCTTTCTTAGGACATATTGTGTCTTCTAAAGGTGTTAGAGTGGATCCAACTAAAATAGAGGCTATTGTTAATTGGAGACCACCTTAAAATGTATTTGAATTAAGAAGTTTTCTAGGTTTAACAGATTATTATCGTCGCTTTGTGAGGGGATTTTCAATTATTGCTTCTCTACTCACTAAGTTATTAAGAAAGGGTATCAAGTTTGAGAGGACTGATCAATGTCAAGCAAGTTTTGATCAGTTAAAGAAGATGTTAACAGAAGCTCTAGTTCTAACATAACCAATTTTGGGTAAAGAGTATTCTTTGTATAATGATGCTTCCAGAATCAATTTGGGTTGTATGCTAATACAAGATGGCAAAGTGGTGGCATATGCATCTAGACAATTGAAACCACATCAGCAAAACTACCCTACACATGATTTAGAATTAGCAATAGTAGTGTTTGCTTTGAAGATATGGCTACATTACTTGTATGGAGAAAGATGGAAAATTTATACAGATCATAAAGTCTCAAGTATTTGCTCACTCAAAAGGAACTCAACTTGAGATAGCGTAAATGGTTATAGTTATTTAAAGACTATGACTTCACAATTGATTACCAGTAAAGCGAATGTTGTGGCTGATGTCTTAAGTCATAAGATGATGGTAGCTATAATGTTAAAACAGTACAAATGGAAACTTACATTGGATGGTTCATTAATAGCTCAACTGAAGGCTCGACCTAATGTGAGGCAACCAATGTTATATGCTCAGGAAAATGATGGGAGGTTTTAACAGATTATGCAATCATTACATAAAGGGAACCAACCTAAGTGTACAATAAAGGAAGATGGGGTGTGTGTTGTCAGAACAAGCTATGTGTTCTAGATGACAAAGAATTGAAAAGAATATTGTTGCGTAAAGCTCACAATATAGTGTTCATTATGCATCCTGGTGGTAATAAGATGTGTTAGGATTTGAGGCAATATTATTGGTGGCTTGATATGAAAAGATATGGTGGATTATATTTCTAAGTGTTTGACTTGTCAACAGGTGAAAGCGAAACACCAACTTCCTTCAGGATTATTGAATCCTATACCAATACAACAGTGGAAATGGGATGATATCATTGTGGATTTTGTTATAAGTTTGCCTCTCACATAAAGAAAGCATGATGCAGTATGGGTAATTATTGATAAACTAACTAAAATGGCTAATTTCATACTAGTCCGACTGGATTATTCAATAGATAAATTGGCTGAACTATATGTAAATGAAATTGTTCGATTATATGGAATATCGGCATCTATAATTCTGGATCAAGATCCAAGGCTTACATCTAGTTTTTGGCAAAGTTTATAGCAAGCTTTGGGAACTCAACTCCGTTATAACACTACTTTTCATCTTCAAACAAATGGGCAATCAAAAAGGGTTATACAAGTGTTAGAAGATATGTTGAAAGGATGTGTTTTGGATTTTCAAGAAGTTAGGATAAATATCTTGCTTTAATGGAGCTTGCATACAACAATAGTTATCAAACCAGCATTGGTATGGCACTATATGAAGTTCTTTATAGTCAAAAATGTAGAACTCCTATTTGTTGGACTAAGTTAGCTGAATGTAAAATGATTGGCCCTGACATTGTTAAGGACACATAAGAGAAAGTGTAGATTATTAAACAAAGATTAAAAGCAACTAGTGACAGACAAAAGTCTTATGCAAATTTGAAAAGGAAAGATATAAAGTACCAAGTTGGCAATAAAGTATTCTTAAAGGTATCTCCTTGGAGGAAAGTATTGAGGTTTGGGAAAAAGGGGAAACTTAGTCCTAGATTCATTGGCCCGTATGAAATTTTGGAATGAATTGGACTAGTTGCATATAGATTGGGACTTCTTTTAGAGTTATCCAAGTTACATGATGTTTTGCATATCTCTATACTTCGGACGTATAAAATGGATGAATCTCACATCTTACCTTTACAAAAGATAAAGGTTCAACCAAATTATTCATATGATGAGGAACCAAAGGAAATTTTAGCCAAAGAAATTAAGCAAATGAGGAATAAACAAATTTCCTTAGTTAAAGTGTTGTGGCAACATCATGGCATGGAAAAAGCAACTTGGGAACCAGAATAAATCATGGAAGAGTAGTATCCCAAACTATTTAAATCGGGTATGAATTTTGAGGATAAAATTCTTTTCAAGAGGAGCGAATTGTGAGATCCTGACTTTAACCCTAGTAAAAAATATGCATGATTAAACGGATAATATAGTTAATTAATGTTTAACTAATTATTGAAAGGTAAGTTAGGGTCAAAAATGGATAAATTGGTAACTTACTAATATGTTGTGCATGGGAATAATTGAGGTATAATTATGAATTAAGGGTGTAATTGAAAAAGAAGAGGTGATTTGAGAGAAAAAATAAAAAGAAGTAAAAGTAAAGGATAACTTTTAGAAGAAGAGAATTATTGGAGCAGAATTTGGAATGGAAGAGAAGTAGTGGGAGTAAGTATGATTTTATCTCCACTTAAACTCTATTCACGTGAGATAGGAAGCAACGTGAGGTTTTTCATGCATGTTAGCTAGTTTCACATAGGGAAGGAAAGACAAATTTTCTTTCTTCTTTTCTCTCTAAATCAAACAAATTACCTTCTATTTGTTCCAATCAAAAATTTGTCATTGTAGAGGGGGTTTTAAAGTGAGAAGTTCTAAGATAATGGGATCTTTTTCATTTTCATCGTCATCTTCTTCTTTAATAATCTAAAAGAATTGTATAGAGATAAATTTTTGGGTATTTATGTTGTAAATGTTCTTTGTAGAAGAGGAAGAAAACAAGAACAAAGGGAAGGAGGTATTGAAGGATTGAAGAGGGAAGTTGGATTTCAACAAAGCTATGGGAATTATAACTAAATCTAGTTGTGCATGTGTTTGATTTCATAAGTGATTAGGATGACATTCTAGAGATGAAGGTGATAACAGAGTGTCAAACTCTACATGTGAATATCATAAGGTTCATTTGACTATAATGGAATAAATTCTCAAAAATTAGAGCTTTGAATTACTAGGTGAGTTATGTAAAATTAAGGGGAAACAAAATTCATTTGTTTAGAATGTTTCAGCTTAATTTTTACCCTAAATTAAATAGAGAAAAGCATGTGAAAATTAGAGATTAGTTTTCCATTTTATTTTAAGAGCATGTTGCTCTATTTTGCAATAATTCTTGGTTTTAATTACATTAATAAGATGAATCTGAGATTAAATGGTGTTTTAAAATAAGGAATTATATAAGTCTTAAAGGTACATTGCTAGAAATCAAATGTCATTAATTTGAAGAGGACATGCAAGATAGATTCTAGAAATTCTACAATTGAATTCTAGGTTTAAACTGCTAAAAGTCATATTTTGGGGATGAACAATCTCTGTTGCGCTCGCAATAGAACACGCATGTCTCCTTGTCATTTCTTTCTTCTTCTTTTCCTTCAGATTTTCCTATCTATAGGTTCACTTTATGCTGTTATATATATTCATTTAGTTTTGTTTGACTCTTTTACCATGAACTTTATTCTTATTATTATTACTATTATTATTATGGTTATCATTTAGAATGCTATATTATAATTTATGTTTGTAGAGTGTTTGGTGATGACCGTTGTGAGTGACCATCTATAATAATTTGTTCCCCACTAAGCTTTTTAGCTTAGCACGGGTTGTTTATTCATCTAGGTTATTCAGTTAAAGCTTTTGCTCAGGACGTAATTCTGCATCAGGAAGGCCAACACTAACTTGAAAGAGAAGTTTGATATATGAAGTCATGGTTTCATCTTTTGTATGACTTTTATATCAAGAATAGTATATAAGTAAGGATCTATATGATATGAAATTTTGTATTGTAAAGGGCTCACTTCTGTAATTAAAATAGTATATGCATCAACTTGTGATATGGAATAACTTTCATCAAGATGAATGTGTTTAGTAGTGTATATAGAGATAAGGCATGTATGCGGTAACTTGTGTAAATATGTGATAGTTTGTATGAAGGTCAAGAAAATAGAATATAGTTTGATTAATCATACATGAATGCTTATAGAAATAGGTTGATAATTAAAGGGTGTTTCAATAGATATTTAATTAACTGATAATCTTGTAATTGTGTTTAAGTAGGAAAAATATTGTACTTGCATTATGATTTAGTTTTACCTGAGATTATGAATAGTAAACATGTAAATTTAATTAGCAATGTGTATAAAGGATTAATAATTAAGTTACACTCTTGATTAATGACTTATGTTTGACTAATAGAAATAGGTTATTAGAGAGGGTGTTATAGAGATAACATCATTAACTTAAAAGCCATTATGTCACATCTATTAAAGGTAAAAGTAAGAGTGAAGTTCCAAACTCTCTCTGGGTTTTAGGCTCATGAGTTTGGAACACATTTTCCCAATGTCCTATTCGATCGTGACTCCTTATATCAACCTTGTGGTGTCCAACTGATGCCTTCCATTGGTAAATTGCCAATGATAGGGTAGGGACAACCAGAGATGTCATTTTGCACCTTTCGAGGTTTGAGACTTGGCGAGTCGAGCTGGGTCCCTTCCAATTGTGAAGTAAGTGATCAACTGATAAAGGAAACCTTAACCTATTCAGACCCTAAAAGTGGGATCAGGTTATCAAAGGCCAAAGGCTTCCTCTATTGAGTTCGATGATCCTTTGGTTTTGAGGGTGAAATCGAATCCAATCAAAAGAGCATGTGTCACACTTACCCTTTTAAGAACTGGCCATTCTAAGAGTAAGTTAGATGCATTCTTTTAGAGCTTTGCTTAAGTGAGTGTAGAGGTGGATTTAAATGTTTTTTATTTTAAGAAATGGAAATTTATTGCCAAATTTAGTCTTCATTAGAAATTCCAGAAGGTAGATTCATTTTAGTAAAATTATTGACATCCCTACTTATCATATTAGAAATGATTAAGGTAGCTTTTACTCTTTAAAAAAAATAATCGAGTTCATAAAGTTAGCAATTATGACAACATTTAAGTGTGGGGTACTTATTTTATAAAGAATAAGAGTTCAAAGTTCTCAAGACCTTAATTGAGCTAATATTTTTTAAGTGAGAAATTTTAGTGAGCTTTTCTTTTTTAGTGTTATTTTGGATTATTGTTCTGCATTCTAAAAATTGATTTTTGACAATAATGATAAGATTTACAAGGTTGGAGGTAGAGTCTTAAATTAGGAGGAAAGTGGTAAATAGGAGTAGGGAATGGCTATTTTGAATTTGTTTATCTTGATCTTGTCTTTGATTAGCCATACCTTAGCCACATTACAACTTGCCTAAATCCTAATGATCCTATCTTCCTTAGAGTTGCTTACAAAGATGACCTTCGAGTTCAGTGCTAAAGGAAAGGCCTATGGCGTCTCTTGAGTTTCAAGTGCAAAATTGCATGTGCAACCTTTTGCACATGAATTCTTTTCTCAGTTGTCGGATCATGCTTTAATTTTGGTTATAACTGTAGAAAAATTATTTTGGCCTAGCGCACACTCACGAGGAAACTAGCTAGTACAATCTAGTTTGAATCTTTTCAGTTTAGAGTTTCATTTAATGACATCTGCCGAGTGTTGTTTAAATTTTTTTTGAATTTATGTTTTCTTTCTTAAAGTTTGGATTTGCGAGAATGTGGTATATTCATTTGCTCGAAGGTGAGTAAGAGCTAAGTATAGGGTATTTGATAACTCTAATTTAGTATTTATTTTTGGTATATTTTCATCTGTGTTTTCATCTCATTTTACATATGTTTAGTGTTTTATGTGTTAAGTCTCTATCTCTTTGCCAAATTGGATTAATTTGATGATTATTGAGTAAAAGTTTACTTATTGGTGAAATTTTGGCCTTTGTGCAGAATTTTGGCTTAGGTCACAGTTGAGACAGATTTGTCTCTATCATGACCCCTGAAAATTTCTCAAAACTCACCATTTCATTAAAAGTCACAACTGAGATAGATTGGTCTATGCTGTGATCCCAACACTTTTTGAAGAAATCAGTCCAGAAGTAATGGTTATGGCTAAGACAAAATGGTCTCAACTATGAACCCTTCCAAAGTACAAGTGTAACAGCTTGGTCACGGTAGAGACAAATTTGTCTCCATCGTGACCCTATCAGAATATAAAAACCAAAGTTTGTTTGTCAATTGGATGGGAAAGATGAAGATTTGAGTTTTCTCTATAGTTTTTTCAGTAGTTTTTAAGGTTTTAAACATTTTCTTCAATTGTAATCACTTTATTTTCATTGATTTCAATAGCATTTTTAGATTAGACACCAAATTTTCATTAGTTAATCATACTCTTAGTTTAATTTCAATCAAGAGTTGCTGAGATTAAAGAAGAGAAGCTGGTTCAAAGTTTATCTCTAGATTTAACAAATGGGTTTCCTAGTTTTTCTCCCTCTTTTCTCTTTATTTTCTTCAATGTGTAGTGAGTAGTGAACTTTTTGCTTTGGGATCTATAGATCCCCATACCCATGTAAAACTGTAAGCTATTTTATTATTAATATATGATCAGATGTTTTACTCCTCTTTGTGATGATCTAAATTTTCATTTTATACAAGTATTTTATCATTCTCTTGTTCTAGATGAATGGGTTTGTACTTGTTTGGATTGAATGTTTGAATGTTCTATTTTTACATATTGTAGCTGTAAGTTTAATAGTGATTCTGGAAGAAAGGCTATTAGATCTATAGTTATTACATTGTAGATCCAAATATAGGTAAGGCATGAATGGGTATTGGGTTGATTGGCTCTAGAATGGAAAATTAATCTATATCTAGAATTTTTAAGACTCGTGCTTAGGCTAGCTATTAGATTGGCTCTGGAATGTGAAATTGAATAGCTAGAATAGTTGTCTTTGGAATGGAAAATTTGGGTTTTGTTTGCTCATCCACTTTTAGATTATATTAATTTTATGTTAAAAATATAATTTGCATCTGGTATAGGGAGGATTAGAGACTTAACAAATTTTTTAAGTGATTATTTTATCTTAATCTCTACTCTTCTTTTTTTTTTTTTGCTTTTAATTGCATTGCAGTTTCCATTTAGTCCATTTTATTTTATTTAGTGAAATTTGAATAGTTATAATTTCAATCAACAAAAACAATTGGAGAATTTTTTGCATATTTAATTAATCAATCAATTTTATCTCACAAATATAATCTCTTAGGTATGATATTCGTGAAGTCTTAGGTTTATTCCTCTATATTACTTTACCGATTTAGTACACTTGCTAATGTCCGGTCCTCTCACTAGTTAAGAAAACTTAGTGGTCATTTTCCTCTAGCAACCTAACATTTCTTTGACTGTTATTCACTCAAGCCTAACATTACAACCAATGTAAGACCTCCTGATTCTAGGTTCGATCTCACCCAACCTAGCAGAGATGACCTTATAGCAAGGTTTGGCACATTAGAAAAGGCATATGGTGTTTCTTAAGCTTTAAGCAATAAGCCATGAATGCATTTATACATTCAAGTTGAATCTTATCCCTAACTTTACATCCAAATTTTGCTTTCAAAAAGACAAAAATTATGTTTTGGGCTTCAACACACATACACAAAAATTTCTTAATAAGCATTTTGTTTATTTGTTAATCTGGTAGGCCTTGTATTGGCATGCTTATTCTCATATTCCCTTACTAAGAATTACCCCTTAATTCCTCTTGTTGAGATTAAACTAGTTAAGAATGTGGCCTATTCAATTTATTCAAGGATGAGTAAAATTTAAGTCTAAAGTATTTGATAAGTCGTAATTACTTTAAATTTTGGATACATTCTAGCAAATAACTCTTCATACACACTATATGTTCACTTGCCACACATGGCTTACATGGATGATTGTGCACCCCCGCATGGAATTTGCACGTATCCTGCACATACGTAGATGAGTAATTTCTTGTGAGAAAAATGAAAGTGGACTCCATGAGCCAAAGCTGGTCACAAGACAACTCTAACCAACAAACAATCAAACCATGGAGGAAAGCTCCTATAGGAAAGATCATTCTAATTCAAATGAAAGGAGTATCCCATGAAGCAAGATTATCCACATGCACCATGCATGGAGGTATTTACCAAAAGATAGCCATCTGACTCCAAGACAAATCTCCATGAGGGCAATCATGCAAATCTATAAAAGGTAAGTACCTTTTTCAATTGTAAAAAGCATACCAACATCCAATCTTTTTACAGGTACAGAAGTCCTCTTACGAGGCATTTAACCCATCAATAAGGAGTCTATATGTCCAGTCTCCAGTGTTGACCATTTGTTTTCAGTCATCAAGGATCCAACCAGCTTCGATCTCAACTAGTGTTTCTTTGTTCAATAAAGACCTTCATACCAACACATGTGTGAGGGTTGTCCGTGATTCTTCATGTCGACAATTGGCATTGGTCACGGGAATGATTTTAGGTTGTTATAACAACAGATGGTGATAACTAGAACCAAAAGGTTTGACATGCCAACAAGCTGGCATTGATCTTTTGCAAATATGGTTTGACATGCCGACAAGCTAGCGTCAATCAATCACCTTACCTGTTATGCATGTCGATAAGCTGGCGCTAATCAGGTATAGAAAACTCATCTTAATTATGCATGCTAACAAGCTAGTGCTAATTAGATGAGCTTAAAGAGGTTTGACATGTTGACCAGCTATCATTGATCCTCTCCAAATGTGGTTTGACATGTCGATAAGCAAGCATTAATCGATCATCTTTCTTGATTCTGCATGCCGATAAACTGATGCTAATAGGGTATAAACAACTCATCTTGATTCTACATGCTAACAATCTAGCGCTAATTAGATAATCTACTAAAGGTTAACACATTGACAAGCTGACAGTAACTACCCAACCAATAAAAGGTTAACATATCGACAAGCTTATGGTAATTACACGACTAGAGATTCACTACCCCAAATGATATGTTTCTTTTACAACCAGAGAATTGCTACCTCAGGTACATGTCTCTTATCCTTTTACTCTAAACTTTGGCTAACCAAAGCACTTATGCACTAGCCTCCCCAGAGTTGGGGGTAACTATAGACACTAGGTCTTGAGGCTGCTCTTGATTAGGGTTACCTAAAGAGGAAGAAATTTCTCATAAATAGATAAAGAAAAAAAAGTGTTAGGCTTTCTCCCAAATTTTATATTTTTAAAATGTTTTTTGAGCTCTTCTATGGGTTTCAAATGTTTAAAAATCTTTTTTGGGTGTTTTTCCCCTTTCTCTTCTTTCAGCAAGGTCAAAATGGGTTTTAGGATTTAAAAAAAAAAGGAGTCAAAGGGCGTGATTGGCTCACTCTTTAGAAACCATTTTAACGTAAATGAGCTACAAAATAGGGGAAAGAAAAACAGGATATCTTACTAGATCCTAATCCAAAAAACACTTATTGATTTTGGGGATATTTAAGCTAAAAAGATAGATTTTTAAGGGGGCTTCCTCTCTCTCTATCTCTCATGTTCTCTCACACACACACCCTCTATAACTTGAAACTAAGAACAGAGGAGAAAGAAGGAAGCTAAAAGCACTGATTCCTAGTTTTTTGAGCAAACTAAAACTGAAGGTAATATTCAGAGCCCTTAAAACTTGTGTATCCAGTCTTTAATTTCCATTATGTTGTGTAAATTCTTATTTTCCATTTTTATTCCTTTACTCTATAATTTTACTATTTTATTGATTTACATGTTTTAATCTTGTTATGATTGATTTCTTGTGTTTTAATGTTTATTTTATTCATTAAGTTGTAAAAATCCATTTAAATAGTGTAGAAATTAAGTTAATATGATTAATTAGATTTTACTTTTCTTCATCATCTTTATTCCTCTTTATTTTGTGTTTTTCTTGATTTCTTTTATTTCTTGAATTTAGATTTGTTTATAGGTTATTTCTGGTGATTTATATTTGTTTTAATCATTAAATCATGGAAACCATTTTGATTCATGCCAAATTGGTGATTTGGTGCATATTCAAAAAGTAATATTCATCATCTTCAACCTCCATCTTCAATTCTCAATTTTTTATTTTCTTGATTTAATTCACCTAAAATAAGTTTTAATCACATTTAGATGATTTTTAATGAGTTTTGGCAAGATTTTAGGGCATTTCCATGTATTTTATAGCTTAAAATTGCATTTTGGCATTTTTGTGCAGTTGGTCGCGTCGTTCCAGTAGGAGGGGCTGTGATTTTGGGCTGAGTCATAGCCTTAAGGTTGTGAATCGCTACTAAGTCACGGCCTTAAACCCATGACTCGGTGAATGAGTCCCAGCCTCCCTTTCTTTGCATATGCTACTTCACTGGCGTTACTCGTGTTCCGCTCATGCTATTCTCACCTGCATGTCATTTTGTCTTTTATTTGCTTTATAGTTATTGTTCATAGGCCCAAAATCATGTTTTTAACATGTTAATTTACTTCCTTCTCTCATTTCCTATATTTGTATGTTTCATTTTTTTACTTTATTTCATTTATTTACTTTATTACATTTATTTTTTACTTTAATATTAATTTGTGATATAATTGTTTATTGTTTATTTATATATTTGTGAAAATATTTAATCCATTTTAATTCAATATTATTATTATTATTATTATTATTATTATTATTATTATTATTATTATTATTATTATTATTATTATTATTATTATTATTAGTCACTAAGAGCAGACCTCAGTGTTAAGTGAATATATAAAAATATTGAAATGATTTCAAGATGATTCTTGATGTTTTAGAAACTAGAAACATATTTCAATAAGTTTGTAGAAGATAACATTTGCTGAAAATGGCTTTTAGAAGGTCAAAAATTACATACAAGTCGAATTCAAAAAACTGCCTTTGATAGAGGATACAATAGTCAAGTGATAATATATAGTTTGAGAGCTAAATAAAAAGGGGGTATAAATTTATAGGCCAATGTTTAAATAAATATTAAGTGGGGTTAATTTTAAAAAGAGATAGAATGTGAGGGGTTGATTTAAGAAAAGTAAAAATGTGAAAGCACAATTAGTAACATGCAAAAACTAGAGAGAAGTTAGTGGAACATGCAACTTTTTAAGGGACCAAAAGGGAATGTTCCCTAGCTATTATAAATAGCCATTTGCTAGTGGAATGAAAGAGAAACTTAAGAAGAGAGAAGGTAGGGGATGGCATTTAGAGATGGAGTTACAGAATTTCTTTATTCTCCTCTCTTTCACTCTTGGTTAATCTCTAAGAAAATCATTGAAGAATTCTTGCATGTGAATTTTTGAAGAACAAGTTAGTATATATCTACAAGGTAATTAACTTAGTTTGATAATTCTTCTTCTTCATCTTCTTGTTTTGGTTAATAGTAGATTGAGTTAAATGCTGGAAGTTTGTGTTAATGGATGAAATTGTTGTGAAAGGAAAAGAAGGAGAAAATTAGGATCATGAAAGAAGAAGATAGTGAGAGAAAAAAGGAGAATTTTCAAGAAGATTTGAGTTGCATGTCCAGGTTTGGGAACTTAATCTTTATGCATGTGTGTAGATATCAATGTTTATGCTTGGATTACTTAATTTTAATGGTAATTTATTAATTTTTTTAAGGTTTATGAGAGATTTAAATAGGAAAAATCGTGTTTTTGAATGTTGAGGAAAAACTGGGTGTGATTCTTGTGAACCAGGCTACTTGTTTTGTCCATATCTAGAGTTGTAGACCTCGAATTAAGGTGATTCAAAATTCTGAGTAAACTAGATTAAATTATATACAATTCATTAGAAGGATTTGTGGCTTGATTCTATTGTTAAGGAACTCAAAAATTCGTACAAGTGAACTGTTTGAGTGTATAGGCAGTTTTAAACAGTCACCAATGTTTTAACCATAAATCCTTGTATTTAAGTCATAATTGAGTGAGGTTTAATTCTATGTAAACTTGATAGAATTATAATCAATTTCATAGAAGGAACCTGGAGCTAAATATTCATATAACTCATCTAAATATTTACATGAACATTTAAGAGAGCTGTTGATTTCAGTTCAAGAACAGATTCTAGTAATTTAGGCATAAGTCATGGTTGAGACGTCGAAATCCATTGAAACAAAATTTTAGTTAAAATAGACTCATAGAAGCATCATTTTCATGAAGTAAGGTTGTTTAAATTCTATACCTATGTTATTATATGAATTTATTAATTTGTGATAAAAACTGAATTGGATGCAGTAAAGTTCTGCCTAGGGAACGGGAATGGACTTTAGTAATTTGAGTGTATCTCTTGTTATACAGGTTGAAATGATATGATTCTGAATTCTGATAAAATTAGACTTATATATATATAACTTTTATGAAGAAAACATAATTTGATTCTATTTCTTAATATGTCAAAAAGTTACTTGAATTCAAAACTGCTGACAGTACTTTTTAAAGTATAGTTTGCAGTGATTTATGTATAATTAATTTTATATAGGTCAAAATGATATGATTAAAAATTATGATGAAACTAAACTTATATATCTACAAATTTTATGAAGAAACCATGATTTATTTATGTCCCCAAATATGTAAAAAGGTACACTTAATTCCATAATTGTTGGCAGCACTTTTTCAGCAACATATCTTAATTTTTTTGTAATATCTTAAAAGTTATAAATGATATTGAAGTTATTTTTAAAGTTCCTGAAACTAGAAACAAAAGGGATCATGTTTTTAGAAGATTATTTCCACATAAAATGTCTTTAAATAAGTCAAATATAGCTTTCAAAATGAACCTTAAATTCTATCTCTATGCAGATTTGTTACTGAGTTTGCCAAGAACCACCTTAAACCTCTCTTGAGTATCTTTGTATTATAAAAGCAGCATTAAAGGGAATTAAATGGATGAATTATAATAATATCTTAATGAGAGGTATTAAGCATGATTATGAAGCAAAGAATGTGCATGGTGATTGAAATGCTAAGGTAAATTATTATTTACCTACTTGAGATAATATGAATATAGCACTATATAAGGATTATATGTTATACCTATATGTTGTGTCAAAAGTATAAATGGAAAGAAAATAATGGATAAAGCATGGTTACATGGAAGTATGCTAATCATCGATAATCGAGCAAAGTGCATGATTGCAATTGTTTATATTTGATGAGATTGTGTATACTTGTACGTACACTAATAAAGGTATAACTTTTCATCGATTATTTACATGAGCAAAAACATGTGGATTGTGCTATATGATGTGTTTACATGCTTATACACTAGAGATTTGGCCTTTTTTCATCACATACATGTAAAAATTGTATAATTTAGTACAAGCATGATATATGAAATGTTAAACATGATAAATAAAATTCATATAAATAATATGTGTTTAAGAATATATGATGGTATTACATAGTTAAATGAAACATGCCATATAACAAATGTATGAACTATTATACTTACTATTTAGTTGAGATAACGTGTACATGCTTACATATTTTATGAATATGAATTGTTATGCTTAAGCATGAGAGAGCAATTAGGTATATTCATGTATAAATACTTGAATGTCATATAAGATGGTATGTGAAAGAGTTACATGTTATAAAGCAAGTTTCAAGTATTGTAAGGTATTAAACCCAAGGTGTGCATGATATGATATGATATGATATGATATGATATGATATGATATGATATGATATGATATGATATGATATGATATGATATGATATGATATGATATGATATGATATGATATGATATGATATGATATGATATGATATGATATGATATGATATGATATGATATGATATGATATGATATATATATATATATATATATACACATATGTATGTAAGATACCTAGACGTATATAATGACGAAAAAGTAAAGCATTAAACAAAGATGTTTAATCATGAGCATAATATAGTGTTATAGAAAATTATTTTTGCACATGCATATGATTATGATTATCCTGCTCATAGTCATGAATAGATTTATACTACTATGTATATAAATGCATGATTGAAAAGGGATCATTCCTTGAACTACTTTCAAGTAGAAAATAGCAATACTTAATAATGTGTATGATCACATGTTTAAAGAAAGTATTACATAACATGGATATGATTACCTTGGACATCATTATACATGGGTTTTCACATACACATATGTATATGATTGAACAAAGTAAAGTAACATTTGGAAAATAAATTAAAGAGATATATTTGCCTTCTTTTAGAGTTCAATTATCGATAGATAGGTGCCTGTAGGGATATTGCAGCTACCACCATTGACCTTTTTAGGTCTAAAGTATAGTTGATCCTACCAGATCATGCACAGCCCCATTTGGATTGTTTGTTGATCCCATTTGAGTTCTTGACCGGTCCACCATACTGTTGTCCCTATTTGGGTCCATAGTTTTGATATCTTCAGATATCCACCGTTTTGAGGGTATCCACCGATCCCGTTATCCACCGTTAGAACTTAAGCAGGCTAAAGTATAGTATAATTGCATCATAGTCTACTTCAATATAGTAAGGCATATGTTTATGAGTATTTCTAATGCATGTATTATATTTATGCATATACTTATATATATGTATTTAGATCAATATTTGAAAAATAGAAATTTGTGGATGCTAAATTGTACATTTAGGAATGCATGATACATGAAATTGTACTTATAAAATGTGTTGTTATTCTAAAGTGCTGATATGTAAAGGTATATCACCACAAATACATGATAATTATTGAGTTTTGAGTAAATGAGATAAGTGGTAGGTATGACTCACTATACGGTAATAATTAGTGAACTATGAACTCATAAATTGTGAATTTGATTTATTTGGAGATCGAAATGTAAGAGATATGTATAAGCATGTATGTTGGTGATGTCTTTTAACTATTGTATGGTCTTGTATGATATTCTTATAATTACTCATTTAATTGTTTACATTGGGAAATGATATGCAATATCTTATATGTAACGATAAGTCACTTATAAACTTGTAACTGGTGAACTGTATATGATTTAGATTTGAGATGTAAGTAATATAATAAGTCAACACATGAGTAATCTGATAAATAATCAAGAAAGATTGGTAAGTCAAGTGATTAAATAAGAATAACGTACAGGAATCCAAAGTAAACTTGATGTGTAAGACTTTAAGGGTTAAATGAATATTAATAAGAGTAATCTAAGGCCCCTAACATGACCCTAATCTAATTTGCATATTTGAATGGGATTTTTATTCGATTAAATTAAATTAAATGAGGAATTTATATAAGTATGGGTCAAGAGTGTTAGAGAGTATGCCCTAGAGCCCATGTAATAGGGATGTTTTTCATATGTATGAAATTTATATTCTTAATAAAAGGCATCATTCATTTATTAATGCTATATTTGAATACATGAGTTTGTAAATCTTAAATTAATAAATGAAGTCCTAAATATTATAAACACAGTGGAAAGGCAATCATGAAGGTGTTCATGATGTGAGATGTCTATCGCATGCAAATGTGTTAATATCTAAATATCCCTAGTCATAGAATTAACAAGATAGGACATTGTTAATTCGGACAGACTAGCACATGTTATGCTTCTTGAATGGTTCAAGCAGTGGTTCTCATAACTGTGATTATGGATGATAATCAAAGCTAACATGTGGATGCTTGTTAGAGGAACAAGTTCATTGGAGACCTGCAAAGAGAATCCTCACATGGATATTAAATCTATGTCAGTGAGGAATCTCTTCATAGCGGTTGTGCAAGTATCCTTAGACTTGAGATCACCAAAGTTATCTTAAGTAGCAAGTGGTACACTTTGACTCCATAACTTATTACTTCCAACTGGGAGTGAACATAGTTAGGAGATTGGGTATATCATGACCTACTTGAAGATAGTTGAGTGATTGACAAAGGATTCACCATCCCAGATTTAACAAGGGAAGTTATCTCGCATGTTTCTATGATTGCCTTGTTCAGAGAATCTCTGGCTAGAGTAATATGCCAAGATGGATAGAGATCCATGGAGGGCATTTTGGGAACAATGGTTAAATTAATAGAACATACATAATTAGATTTATATGAGTTGACAGAAATCCATACTCAGAATCTAATTGAGATAAGAGTGGTGAAAGGAGTAATTGCACGGTAACTATTTCTATGGAAGGGTACAGTCAAACCACATGACTTTCCTGACATTTGGGCAGTCATGATGCCTAGCTAGAGGCCAATCATGACTTGTATAATGATGTATCAAAATATCAATAGAGATTGACAAAATGATTTAAAGGAGTTTAAATCATATGAGTTTTGAATAGAACTCACAATTACATATTATACTGCCAACATGGACAGGAACCCAATAGGTCACACACATATAGAGAAAAGGGTAAAATGGTAAAATGACAAGGATAATAATATTTGATATTATTATGAAGGTAGAGAAGAGAATATGATAATAATTAATTAAAGAGTTTAATTAATTATGATCAAATAAAATTGTCCGCGAAACTTTTGAGAAATGTTCTGCAAAATTGGACCTAATTGAAATAATATATTTCATGATTGGTATAATAATTAATAAGTATTGTAGGACTACTATAAGTGTTATAGGACTGGTATAATAATTAATAAGTCTATTGGAGCAATTATTAAGGGCCAGAGGAATGAAGCAGTTGGCGAAAGCCCTTCTGTAAGGGCCACACGCCTACCTCAGAACAGAAGGCCTTAATGGCCTATTTGATGGACCAAATTAATTTATATATGTTACATAAGTGTTATGGAACTCACATATTTAATTTGGTTGGATTTAGAATCCATTTGGGTATTTAAATCCAATTAGTTGCACAAAGGGCCTAGTTTGTGAGTTTTGTGCATAGACTTTTATGAAAAGGTTTAAATTGAATTTAATTAAGCCCAAATGATTATAATTAATTCCAGAGGCCCAATTAATAATTCTCCAGCAATTTTAAAGAGCCCAATCTCATTAAGGAGTCGGAATTTTAACCTAACTATAAAAAGCCAACTAATGAGAATTAGGGTTAAGTGATTAAAACAAAAAGAAATTCTTTTCTCTTAATCTCTCTCTCCCTTTTTGCTCCACTTCCATTGCTAGCCTCTTGGATTTCGGCCACTCCTTGTATTACACCAATTTGTTGGTTCAATTTACCCCTCTCTAGTGTGGATTACTCATTGGAGGTGTTCGATTTTGGACACTGTGGTTTGCGATAACCAGGTGCGAAGTAAAATTAACTGTTCAACAAAAATCAAAGGTGATTTTTCTTATTCTCATATTGTTATATTGTGTATTCATGGCAAGATCAGATCTAATGGTTAAAAAATTTTAAAATTTCGCTCATGTATGTGATGCATGTAACTGTTAAATTCCAACAAAGAGGGGGTAAATTATCATGTTATTATGTTATTTGCATGAAAATAAAATTTTAAAGCATGGTTTAATGTTAATTAAGGGTGAAATTGAAGTAAAAGGTGTTAATTTGGGGTAAATGTATTGTTTTGGAAACTCAAGGGTCAAATGTGGATAGAAATGATTGTTTAAAGGTAAATTTGAGAGAATGAATAAATAGATAGGTTAATGTTTGAAAGGAATTAATGGAGAGGTTAAAGTTTAACATGCAAATTTTTAAGGGACTAAAGAGGGGATTTTCTTTGTTGGTATAAGAGGCTTGAGTTAGTGGAGATGGAGGTGTCGTGTAGTTGTGTGCTGATCGGCATGTGAAGGAGAGAAAACCAGAAAATCTTCATCTCATCTTTCTCCCACTCCCATTGATTCATCTCAAGCAATTAGATGATAATTTTAGTTAGTTAATCAAGAGTACAATGTATTAAACTTAAGGTAATTAAACTGTTAATTGAACCCTTTATCATCTTCTTCTTCTTCTTTTCTTTTGGACTGAGAAGAATGTTAACTAAGTGCTGGAAATTTGAATGTGGATGATTTTTATGAAGGAGAAGAGGAAGGAAGGAAGAGCAAAGGAAAGGGTATTGCTAGAGGTTGAAGACATTGGGTTTGTCAGCCAAGGTATGGGAATTTAGGCTGTTCATATTGCATGTGAAATTGATTGCTGGAACTGGGTTTGATTTACAGAATTCAAAGTTACGTTTTACTGGATTTTAACGATGTGAGCTTGAAGAAGATTGTCCTTGCCGAGTCGTGAACTTTTTTCCGACTCGTGAGGCTCTTCACAAGTCGTGCATCTTCTTCCTTTAGGAATGTTGGGTTCACTCGTGAATATCTTCACGAGTCATGAATTTTAGTCTAACTCGTGAACCTCTTCACGAGTTGTGAAGTATAGATTTTCTTCTCCACTCGTGAACCTCTTCACGAGATGTGAGTATTAGCCTTATAAGCTCCACTCATGAATCTCTTCACGAGTCGAACATATCATCACGACTGAATGACCTATCTGGAATGTTTTGCTCATAAGTTGAGCTATAGAGCAGCAAATTGAATGACTCTTTTTGCATTGGAAAATAGACTTCTATACCTATATTTCATGTGAAGGAACCTAGACTTAAACCTGCCTTTAATTACATGGAATTTAGGATTGAATCCAGACTAGTTCCCTAGACTGAACATAGAAATAGAATTTACAATAATGGGCATATCTTTTTGTAGAGATGTTGAAATGTTACAAAATGAAATTCTAGAAAAATTAGAGACATGAAAGTCTAACTTTGATGAAGAAATTTTGGTTTAAATCCTTCTAAATTTTACATTATAAATTATTCTAAATGACATTCCACACGATTTGGTTTTAAAACAACCTATAGTATTTTTCAAATAACTCAAGATATAGGTCAGATATGGAGATGAATTTTGATGCTCTGGAACCTAGACACATAGGGGGATAAAATTGTGGAAGATCACCTTGACAAAAAAAATGACTTTTTCCTTTCCATATGTGGCTCACAAGTTGAGTCCGGAATGCTGCCCTATACAGATTGTTGATGCACTTGACTTTATGATTATTAATTAAATTGAGATGAATAGTTGTTTTTATGATAGTAAAATAAATTACACAGGGCATGTAATATGACTATCAATGAAAGATTATATGCATACATTTACATTCGTTGTGTATATGAATAAAGATTAGTGATGAAATATCCAACCTACACATGTAATTAGACCTGTACATGATTGTCATATGCCTAATTGATGTGTACATATGTAATCCTATGACATGAAAGTGCACATGATCTGAATGATGATAAATGCATATATTTATATTGGTAAACATGCTTATAGGAGTAAGCCTATTATATGCGAATGTATCTATAGGTATGTACATTTACGATTATGTACATGAATGTATGAGCATGTAATTGCCCTATGAGATAGAAAATGTTGTAGCATGACTATGAACATGTGGGACGCTTAATGAGAACATGATCAAGTATATGATATGATGATTATATGTCATGCCTATATGTCATGATGCAAACTTATAGTCACACGAAATGGATGAGCTAATTGTGTAACTTGGCTTATGAAATGTGCACATATTTGTTTATGCACCAGAGAACTTATAGTTTTACAAGACTCTATATATGTACAAATAGTATACTATGAATATAATCTTAATATGTGAATTGATCACGAATATAGTTCTGCCTGCGATAGAGTTTTAGATCTGGATAGATAGGCGCCTATAGGAAAATTGCAGCTGCCATAGTTTGGCCCAATTGGGTCCATAGTATACATGATCCCATTTGGATCATGATTAGCCCTGTTTGGGTTGATAGGCGACCCTGTTTGGGTCTGCTTGATCGGTCCACAGTACAGTTTGGCCCCGTTTGGCTATATACATCTGATATCTTCGGATATCCTTCTTTTTGATACCGATGTGTATCCATAGTTCCCGTTATCCACTGATAAAGCTAAGGCAGGCTAAACGTTATTCATAGTAATGATCAAAATTAAAAAGTTAAAGTTATTTGACTAAAGATTGATGTTGTGGATTATATTATTGGTTTACCCACAGAAATTATGTTTCATTTGAATATGTTTACATGGGAAATTGTTGTCTATATGAATTATGAATATGAGAATATTTGTTACTCTTTTGGGTACAATGTTTAGGTACATGATTATATGTTTTATGCTTTAAAGTATTGGTTATTATTGACATGATATGTTGTACATGTTATTTATTATACACATTGTATGTATATTTTGATGACCATTGTGAGTGGTCATCCATCTACAGATATTCCCCACTAAGCTTTATAGCTTAGCAAGGGTTTTTTATCCGTATAGGTACCATTACGAAGACTTTTGCTCAGGGACGATCTCTGCATCAGGAAGGGCCAACTACCGACTGTTAATCTTGATGTAGGATGTTTTTTGTATTAGTATTATCATATGTTTTGCTTTATGGCCAGTTATGTTATAAGATGTATACAACTTATGAGAAATGTTGTAACTCACAAGTAGTAAAGCTAAAAAGAGTAAGCGTGCATATGATATACATAAAGTAATATTCATATAGTATAGTATGCATGATGCTAAGTATGAAATACAATACAGGAATAGACTAGTAGCACATACATAAGTTTATGAACAGTATGACATGATTAAGGGTAAAATGATAGATAAACAAATATATTGCATAAGCATGATTAATAGTAATCAAATTATTAGAAAAATAGGGTTTTTCATAGAGGGTGCTACAAGTAAGACCAATAAGCAGTCAAAATATTATTAGGCAGTTTGTAATGGTTATAAGGATAATGTGTATAATATAGTACCTAAAGTAAAATATTGTGAACACAGTTTAAATGATTGGTTCATATGCTTAAGGGTATAATTGTATGTATTTGCATTTTGATGACCTTTAAAAGAGGTCGTCCTCATGTTTTATGTTCTCCACTAAGCTTTATAGCTTAGTACGGGAGTTTCATCCGTGTAGGTTGTTAGGATGATATTTACAGTTGGATGGCCAACTCAAGTCAACGAGAGAGACTAGTATAGACTTTTTTAGGGCTCTTTGTATATTGTAAGATGTTAATCAGTGGTTATATTTTGTAAAGAGACTCTTATGTATATTGTAAAGTCTTAATAGTATAGCACTCTTATGGATTATGTATGAATATCAATTCTCTATATAGTTGGTATATGTTTATGTTGCACAGTAAAACATGTGTAATGAGAAGAATAAAGTGATATATATAAATTATAGGATAAGGGTGATACAATTATTATTATTATTATTATTATTATTATTATTATTATTATTATTATTATTATTATTATTATTATTAATGTCGTTTTTGTTATTTATTATAAATATGATATGTGATTTATTATATGATGAATATTTATTTTCCATTTACATATTTAGGTATTAATTTTTTTATTTAATTATTATCATTGTTACTATTTATATACCTAATATATTATTATAATCTTAATATTATTTATGTCCATTTTATTTATTAATTTATATTATTATTATTATTATTATTATTATTATTATTATTATTATTATTATTATTATTATTATTATATACACACACATATACATATATATATTTAATTATTGCATTTATTTATTGCTTTAGCATATGCATGTCAAATTTCCGCTGCATGAATTTCGAAATGCATCATGCATTTTTTTTATTTATTTAATTTTATCTTATTTATTACTTTCTAGTAATTTCCTAGTTATATGCTATTTAATTTTGGAATAATCTTGATTATTTATTACTTGTTTAATTAATTGATCATTTTATTAATCGATATTATTTCTTGTCCCATTTAAAGCCCATAACACTTCCACGTGTCAAATCGAGTTGGATAATTGGAGAGTAATGTGGAGCATATTAGCTTAGGATTTATTTTCCTATTTATCTATTATTTTTGGGCCTATATTATTATTTAGTGCCTTTTATATAATCGATTGTAATAGCTTAATAATAAATGATTTTTACATGATAATTAGGAAAATTCACATTGAATATTTTATACTTAATTAATTGGGTTTCTCACATAAAAAATTACCAATATCTACTCTTTTTATCTCAAAATCACACAAAAAAATTTCATAAATGTGCATAAGGGAACCAATGTCTCCAACTTAGTAAATGGTTCAATTTATGCATGTCATTTTACCTTTTAAAGTAGTTCATATATGTCATTTTGCTTTTCTAATCAAACGATACATGCTCAAGTCACTTAAGGATTTTATACAAGTTTGAGTGAAATTTTTCTATAATAAAAAGGGGACCAATGTTCCATTTTTTTACCCATAAAATAATAAGTAAATTAAGGATTTTTCTTTATGACCACAAAGGATTTCTCTACCTTAAATTAATTAACGCAATTTTCTTTCAAAGCTATGAGGGGTCCAATCCCCCATTTTTATTCAAAATATATCTAAAACTCTACGTTTTTTTGTAAATATGTATGTGAGGACCAACGTCCTCATCCAAATGAACTTAATAAATTCTCCATTTTATGAATTATTGCTTTTAGCAATAAGTGTTAATATCTCCTTATTCCTTTATTTGGATGATGCAATATATATATTGTACATATTGCTTTTATTGCTTTTTGATGTGCTTGAATGTGCCTTTCAATTTTTTGCCATGAAAATGTTTGAGGAGAGGGTTAAAATAATTAATTATAAATACTTATTTATATAAGCATTAACCAAGTTATAAATAAGAGTGAGGTCCCAACCTATCTCTGGTTTTGGCCTCATAAGGTTAGAAATCACTTTTCCAATGTTTTATTAGGTGGTGACTCCGTGATACTTGCCTTATGGTCCCCAACAGACACCTTCATTAGTTGATCATCAACAATGGATGGGAATAAAATTCTATCTATTGTGAAGCTACCAGCCTTCACAAGTTAAATGAACCTTTGTCTGGTCTCAAGTCCTAAAATCGGGCTTTCGAGAGCAAACCTGATGCCTTCGGGGTTTGGCATGCTTCACAATGATTTAGATATTACTAGCTTTTATGATATAGGGATGTTAGATTTGATCAAAGGCTTATGCAACAAAGAAACGGGTGGATCCTTTTAATATTATAGAGGTTAAAAGGTTACTAGTACAAGAAGAGAGATATATCTTGATTGTGAATGCAGTATATTTTTTATTATGGTGTAGTGATTATCTTTATTTGTCTTAATTTTCTTGTGTTTCTGTAACACCCTACATTCATTCATGATTTTTATATATTGTATACTATTCCTAACGACATCACATGGTTACTATTCATTTGGTATAGATTTCGACAGCATAATGACTTGTAAATCGTGGTACCCAAACCTGTAATTTACAAATTCACACTCCCAAAAAGGCAACATCCACCTCCAATACTCTAGTAGCATACATAGTACTTCTAAAATCATCCATCTCATCAACGCAACATAGTTATAAAATTTCATATACACATGGTTAAAAATATACACAGATAAATAGATTCACTGTAAATTGTATCATACATAACATACTACATTATCAATCACATATCCAATAACTAATACATAAGTCGTCTAAACTTCGCATCCACAAATTTGATACGTGTACATGCCTTCCTGCTTTTCTTTCTTCAAGTCCTTTATATACTTGTCCCTGTGCGCAATCAACAAACTACACGCTAAGTAATACTGTTGCCTAGTGGTGGATACAACTACAAAAAATTTTATTTAAATAAATTTATTTTTATTTTCATTATTTTTTTCCTATTAGTTTAAGTATATATTTCTTAAGTTACCATTTAATTCCAATTGACCTTATGTTCTTACATTTCCACCTTTTTTGTTGTATGACCTTTGTTACTTATATTTTTGACATTAAATATAAGGACCCAAAATAGGCCCTAATAGAATTCAAGAGCAATCATATGTTATTAAAGTCAAATTGAGCATTATGGGATGAATTATTAGTAGTTAAGATATTGTTTAGGGCATAAATATTATTAAGTTATAATTAATTATGTGATAAATGTGTGAATTATATAGTATGAATTTAATAAGGGCATAATTAAATTATTATTATTATTGGTCTAATAATATTCAAGGGTGTAATTGAAGTATGAAGTATTAATTTAGGGGCCAATTTGTAAATACAGCATCTTAAGGGTCAAATGTGATTAAGATAAAGATTTGAGAGGTTGATTTAAGAGAAGGAATAAATGTATGGGTCAATGTTAAACATGCAAGAAGATGAGAGGCAAAGGTGCAACTTGCAAGAAATTGAGAGAAGTTATTAGAACATGCAAATATTTGAAGGACCAAGAAAGAAATTTTCATTGCTATTATATATATAATAATTCACAATACATAAAGGGAGAGAAGTAAAGGGGATAGCATCCTTAAGAGAGAGTTACAGAAATTTATTCTTCTTCTTATCTCTTATATTCTATAGTTAATCTTTCTTTAAGAAATCCTTGAAAAGAAATTCATGAATGTTGAATTAATCAAGACAAGTTAGTATGTATCATTAAGGTAAGCTTATTAATTAGTAATTCATCTCTTCTTCTTCATCTTCTTCCCATTTTGATTGATGGTGGATTTAGTTAAATGCTGAAAGTTTGATGTTGAATGAATGAATTGTTGATTAAGGAGAAGAAGAAGGTGGAAGAAGTAAAGAAAAAAGGAAAAGCACAAGATTGAAGTGAAAGGGGAATTTTTGACCAAGGTATGGGATTAGGATTTTAATGCTTGTATGTGCATGATGTTAGTATAAATTTAGTGTAAATGATTTGAATTTTGAGTAATTAAAAAGAGAATAAGATTTAAGAAGTATGCATGAAGAGATGACATAAAAACATGGTGACCTAGTGACTGTAATTCCAGTATAAGTTACAATAGAAACCTTAAATTGAGACCATTCAAATTTCTAAAGTTACAAAAGACATATGCCTACAAAATTGTAGAAGGAACCTAGCCCTAATTCTTCCTTTAAATAATTCTTATGATTTATTATATTTTAGATGAACTGTTCCGGTTCTGGAACAGGTTGTGGTAAAAATGAGATATCTTTGTGTACATTGATCAGAATGTTATGCGGTTAATTGCTATGGAAAATAGACTTATATATCTACAATTATTAAGAGAAACTAAGCCTAAATTTGTCTCTAAGCATGTGAAATTTAAGGTTGAATTCGAACCTGTTCACCATATTGCCTTTAGGAACAGTAATCAGAAAAATGTGAATATCTTGAGTTCTAGATGTGATTTTGAAATTATTTTTGATGTTATAGAAACTAGAAACATAGGGTAACAAGTTTGTAGAGGAATTTTTTGCTACAAATGATTTTTTATAGGTCAAAATCGTGATACAAATTAAATCTATAATTCTGCCTCTGGACAGATTCTATGTCATGGTTACTAGGTTTTTACTGGTAACCGTGAGATAGTCCAGTTTTCAGTCCAGAATTGAAATGTAACTTATCCCACGGTTACCAGGTATTACCTAGTAACTGTGACCCCTTTATACTTCACCTAAACTTCACTTAAAGGTCCCAAATGGATAGTAATGGATATCTAAACTATTTTCATTGTAAATTAAACAATTTCTAGCATAGAAATACATGTATTAATGAATATAATTTGAGTTATGATTATGTATATATACCTTATTTACTTGTTCATATGTTATATGTGTGTTATCTTGTAAGCACATTGAATTATGTATGGCATATGATATGTTTATTGATAAAGGTATATATATATAAACATTCATATATGATCAACTTATGAACAAGCTTGTCATGTGCGAACATACTTAAATGTAGATATAAATACATATATGATAGTTAATATTAAAAATGCTACCCATGAATGTTCATTTGATGCTGGAGTATATGAACCAAAAAAATGAAAACATGTCATGTTATATATATTTATATGTAAATAAAATGGTACCTAGTTGTATACATATCGATGAATCTAAAGTTACTATATTTAGTTGTATGACTTGTCCTTGAATGGGCTAATATATATAAATGTCTAAATGATTATACACGATCTTTATTGATTTCTTAAAGTTACTATGATACTTATAGTTTGAAATGTTAACTTTACTTGTATAAAGAAGTAATGTGATATATATATATATAATATGATTTTACATGATTGGGTTTGAATCTTGAAAGATGTTTTAGTGTAATAATTCAAAGAATATGTTTAAAGTGAAATGTCTGAATATGTCTTTATTTAATGATAATATAGATATGTACATGCATTTGCATATAATTATATTCTAGTGTAATAATAGTAAAATATAATTAGGTATATTGTCAGTAGAGACACTCGATATAATATGATGATAAATGTTGTTCATGTGGAGATACATGGCTTGATCTCCTTGCAATTAAAGTGTAGCAATACTTAAAAGTGGAAAGGATTGCATGTCGATTTTCTTACACAATTTTACCGAGTATGCATTTATATATATATATATATATATATATAGTTTGATATTTAAATAAAGTTAAGAAAATAAGTGAAGTGAGTTTCGTAAAGAGATTTAACTGCCTACGTTGAGTCTAGGAAGTGGATAGATAGGCATGCCTATAAGGGTACCTTGCAGCTGTGATAGTTTCAACCCCATTTGGGTTGTAGTCAACTTCGTTTGGTTGACTAAATAGACATGATCCCATTTGGGTCCGCTTCAGTGGTGGCTTCGGGTGACCTATTATTTCAGTGGTGCCTTCGAGTGACCTATTACTTCAATGGTGCCTTCGAGCGACCTATTATTTTAGTGGTTACTTCGGGTGACCTATTATTTCAGTGGTGCCTTCGGATAACCTATTATTTTAGTGGTGCCTTCGGGTGACCTATTATTTCAGTGGTGCCTTCAGGTGACCTATTATATCTCTGGTGACTTCAGGTGACCTAGTACCTTCGGGTACCACCGTATAACTCGTTATCCACCTCTTTAAAGTAGTGCAGGCTTTATATTAAAGTTGAGAAAATTTTGAAATTAAAGTTTCATGAAGCATGACAATTCCTAAATTGACTTCATAATATATTTTGTATATGAAATTCCTTTTTATCACATACGAAAATTTTGAAATTAAAAGAGTTTGCAATATACATTTATGCATAATCATTGCATATAAAAATTGTATGTACAGAGTTATATGAATGAACCAGTGCATCACTAATATCTAGTTATGGATTAAATATAGTATGTTCCCTATAGTAATATGTTGCTTGCTTAAGCTAGTTAAATGACTTGTATGATTCGTCATAAATGCAAGCTATGAAAATGTTTTGGCAATATAAATGTTTTCTTTGCAATAAAATATAAGAGTTATATATAGGTATTCATGTTGGTAATTGCCTTTCAATTAATACATTAGGTTATATGTTTCCTTATAGCTACTCATTCTTGTTTTCTATTGGGAAATGATGTACAATGTCTTGTATGCAAACATAAAATATTTATGGATCTATAAGTGATAAACTCAAAATGATATTGGTATTTGAGATGGAAGTAAGTTAGTAAATCAATGTACGCATTAGTACATTAAATATTTCAAATACATTTTAGATCCATAAATGATGAACTTGCATAGTACTAATGCTCTGACTTTCTTACGAATATATATATATATATATATATATATATATATATTCTTGTTGATCATATGCTTATATTTGAATATATATATTCCTAGTATATTTCAAAGTGTGTGGTATGTGGAAGGTATGACTTATTATAAAGAGTGGTGTATTATTTAATAAATGAATTGTAGGTCTAAAAGATAAATATGCTTATATGATTAAATGTTGTGTATATAAAGCACCAATATCGAATTTACTATCATTAAGTCATTCGGTTTGTAACACCCTTACCCTGTACTTAGCTATAACACTGTGATTAATATTAATCAAGCATGCTTATCAACATTTCATCCGGTAATCCACTAAACAGATATCTAAAAGTTAACTATTAGAAGCTTCACTTACAGGTGCAACTTACTAACATCAAATATTACATATACAAAGCATCTGTAGTAAATACAAAATTTCCAACATATTTAGAGTTTCCACAACTACAAATCATAAGGACAAAAAGAAGACTCTAATATCAATCTTCTAAGACTTGTGTTGGCCAACCTGCTGTAGATAACAGACCTGGAAGAAAGTCCTGTTCTCCCAACCTACACGGATGAACAAAAATCCGTGCTAAGCTATAAAGCTTAGTGGGGAATACTATAAATGATAACAACTACTCACAGTGGTCGTCAACAAGCATACATTATAAACTATAAAGTATAACTTATACTCAACAATTAACCATATAAGCATAATTGTCCTTTAATCTTGCGATTCATTCATTGATTATTTTACCACTGTTTATACTTAGTCATTCCTTCCACTTTTTCATATAAGATAGGAATATAAGCATATACATATTCACATTTGAGCTATGATCAACATTCACATATAAACTATGATCAACATTCACATATAAATATTCGCAAGTAAAACAAGGCATTAGTACTATAAAAGTTCATCATTTATCAATCAAGAAATATATTCGAATTACTTATTGTACCAATGCATACATAGAATTTCTAGCTTGCTTTTATATCCAATACCATTTTCATGTGAACTTTAACTCTTGTAAATCTGTAAATGCTTTATGTGTATGCACAAGACAATATACATCATTTCTTAATCAAGAGCAAGAACGAGTAAATATAGGGAAAACATACTCAACTATATTAATTTGAAAAGCAATCACCAACATGAATACCCATTCATAAACTCTTATATTCATTTGCTTTAGAGAACATACTATCTCTAATATAGTTCATAATTATATATTAGTGATGCACTAGTTCATTTATATAACTCTGTACGTACTGTTTCTATATGCGATAATCATGCATAAGTGTATATTGTAACATCTTTTAATACCATAATTTCCATTTGTGCTGTAAAGGAATTTCACATATAAATTAGATTCTGAAATCAATTTATGAATTGTTATGCTTTATAAAGCTTTAAATTAACATCAAACTATTCTTAACTTTGGTATAAGGCCTGCACTATTCTAAAGAGGTGGATAACGGGTTGAACGATGGTACCCGAAGGTACGAGTTTGTTTAGTCACCCAAACGGGGTGAACTGCAACCCAAACGGGGTTGATCGATGGTACCCGAAGGCACAAGTTATTTATTCACCCAAACGGGGTGAACTGCAACCCAAACGGGGTTGATCGATGGTACCCGAAGGCACAAGTTGTTTAGTCACCCAAACGGGGTGAACTGCAACCCAAACGGGGTTGAACGATGGTACCCGAAGGTACAGGTTTGTTTTTGCAGCTGCAAGGTACCCTTATAGGCATGCCTATCTATCCACTTCCTAGACTCAATGCAGGCAATAAAATCTATTTACTTTATCTTTCATTTATTCATTCATATTCTTATATGCACATGTATACTCTTGTATAACTATGAACAATGTACTCATACTCATGTTCATGTATAACTTTCTGTAAACCGGTGAACATTTCATTGTTGGGTAATACTATTCTGTTCTTGTAATCATATTCACTTATGTGGCTAGTTCGTATGTCAAGATTATACTTATATAATGCCATTTGTACCCATACATGATCATGTAAAATATGTATATACATCTTCTTTAGTACATATGCATATATGCACTAATCATAAACAATTATACACTTTTCTCATATAATAATCACATGACAAGATACTCCTTCTGTGATGCATACACTCGTATACATAGTCTTGTATGACATTACCATTATATACTTTAATAAAATTTCTATAATGGTGTCTATAGCACTGTAGATCTGTATTTTAGCATGCTATCATGTGACCACACATATGCTTAATCATATCATTTCAATTAAGTAAAGACGTATTCATACGTTTCACTTTACACATATTCTTCGAATCATTACTCTCAAACTTCTTTCAACAGTCAAACCCAATCATGTAAGATCATATTATATTTATAGACATATGTTTATACGTTCACATAATCCACAAATCACATTTAAGCATCTCACATGTTCACAGTCATGCTAAAACATTTTCTATCTCATAGTACAAATTCATGCTCATACACTCATGTACATAATCATAGATGTACGTACCTGTGGGTACACTCGCATATAGTAGACTTACTCATATGAGCATATTTACCAAATATATATATATATGTATATATATATATATCTTTATCATCATTAAAATCATGTGCTATACAGAATGTCAACATGTTTCCATATGGGCATATACACATGCCAAGGTCATACTATTGCAGTCCTTATTTCATAGCATAAATACATGTCAAAATGTGCACTTTCATGTCATAAGGTTACATGTGTATAATATATATATCAATTTTGCATATGACAATCATGTACAAAACTATTTACATGTATAAGTTAGATATTTCATCATTAGTCTTTATTCATATACACAAATGAATGCATGTGTATTCATATAAATCCTTCATTGATAGCCATATTACGTGCTTTATCCAATTAACTTTACTGTCACATATACCCATATCTCTCTCAATTTATTTAAAGAAATCATATTATCAAGTATAGCAACAATTGACACATAATAGTAACTTCTGTTTTTATGAGCAGTTTAGGAAACTAGTACGAATTCAACCCTAGATTCCGCATACTTAGGGACAGATTTAAGTTCAGGTTTCTTCATATAAAATATAGGTATGGAAGTCTATTTTTCAATGCAAAAAGAATCACTCAATTTGCTTTTCTATAGCTCAACTTATGAGCAAAGCATTCCAGACAGGTCATTCAGTCGTGAAGGGAGTTCGACTCGTGAAGAGGTTCACGAGTGAAGCAAACCAAGCAAAACTCACGACTCGTGAAGAAGCTCACGAGTGGAGAAGAAAACTGTACTTCACGACTCGTGAAAAGGTTCACGAGTGAAGCAAACAGGGCAAAGCTCACGACTCGTGAAGGAGTTCACGAGTGGAGAAGAAAAGCAAAAATCACGACTCAGACAAAGATTCACTAGTGACCCAGGAAGGCAAAGGCACGACTCGTGAAGATCTTCACGAGTCGGACAAAAGTTCACGACTCGTGAAGGTGATCACGACTCGGCAACAACTCTAACAGGAAGCAGATTCACGACACGTGAAGAGCTTCACGAGTCGGACAAAAGTTCACGACTCGTGAAGTGCTTCACGACTCGGCACTGACTCTCACAACTGATGAAATCTGTTCTTCTAAAATCAACCCGAAAACCCAGCAAAAACCAGAAAAACGTAACTTCAATTTCTGTAAATTACATCCAAATTCAGCAACCAATTCCACATGCAATATGAACAACCTACATTCCCATACCTTAGCTGAAAATTCCTTTGTCTTCAACCCCTTGCAAGCCCTTTTTCCTTGTTTCTTCCACCTTTTCTCTCTCCTTATAGATTATTTCATACATTCAACAACAATCTTCCATCATCAATCAAATTAAGAAAGAGATGAAGATGAAGAGATGAACTAACAAGTTAGGATATTACCTTAAAGTTATACTAATGATCTAGATTGAACAACATGCAATATTTCCTCTTCAAGAAGACCTTGAGAATTCATCTATGGCTTTAAGAAATAAGAAGAAGAAAAGGAAATTGTTGTAACTCTCTCTCTAAAATTTCGTTCACCACCATCTCTAATGAGTTTTTTTTTTCATTCCACTAGCAAAAGACTTTATATAATAGTTAGGAAAATTCCCTTCTTGATCCCTCAACAAAATGCATGTCCTTTAATCAACCCACACCTTTTTGCATGTCATAAATCAACCTAATCACTTATTCTTTCTCTTAAATTAACCTCTCAAATATTCATTTATTCACCTTTGACCTTTAAGATGCTGAATTTACAAATTGAGCCCTAAACTAATACTTGTACTTCAATTACACCATTGAATGTTATTAAACCAACTATAATAATTTAATTATGACTTTATAAAATTCATACCATATAATTTATACATTTTTCACATAATTATAGATAACTTAATAACACTTATATCCCAATTAATCCTTGAAATAAAATATTATTTCAATTACACACATAAATAAACAACTAGTTTATCCTTCAATATATAAGCTTATAATAATTCATCTAATTAAGCTTGATTAAACATTAATAATTGGGATTATGTCCTTGAATTCTACTAAGGCCTAATTTGAGTCCTTACACGGTTATCATATGTGGACTCTTGTTTATTTCTTTTATTGAATTAGTATCTCTTTCATAGTTTATAAACTTAGCCTTACTGAGCATATTGCTTATATAATTCAGTTTCAATATCATTATAATTTCTTTCCCTGCTGACTGAATAATATTTTATTGTACTTGATTCCCTAATTACTCTTAAATTTTTTCATCTTTTATGACATTCTCATTTAGGTCCTTACTTTTATCAAATAACATTTAAATCTCATTGGTTTTCTCAATATGACGTTTAAGTTCTGTGTTTCACTGGATTAACATTTATTTTTTTTTCTAACTCAACTGACCTTTTTGCTATCTTTTTGCTCACAATTACTATTTTACTCTCTATTTCTTATTTCTAATATTTTTTGCCATGAAATTATATTTCCTTCCATTCTAGTCCTTAAATTTGCTTCCTTTGCCAAAATTACAGTTTCATCCTTATTCTTCCAGCTTTTTGAGTAAATTACAATTTTACTCTTAATTTACTTACTTTGCTCAAATTTCCTTTGTACCCTTCCTGTCTACAGATTTTATTGTCTATCAAACCATTTACCCTTATTTGATCTTTTTGTATCTCTTATTTCATTTTTACTTTTCAATTTACATTTTAGTCTTCGATATTTCTTTATGATGTGGTAAATTATCATTTTACCCCTTTATATTTCTTTTTGCTAATTAAATCAATTTGGTCCTACTATATTCTAATTTTACTATTTAATCCTGTTAGTCCTTATTTTTCTTATTAATTTCCATATAATTTTTATTTGAGTGTAGAATTACAATTTAGTACTTAAACTTTTTATTTCATCATTTTTTACTTGGTTTGACCTCAAGTTTGACCAATTGTCATAATTTTTCTTATATTCATTTTTCCTTCATGTTAAACCTTATTAATTCCTACCTGATTGTAAAATTACAATTTGGCCCTCCTAACTTTTTATTCATCATGTTTCACCCTGTTTGACTCCAATTTTGACTCTTTTTTACTTTGTTTGACTTTTATTCCCTTCTAGGCAACAAATTTGTATCTTAGTCCTTATGTTACTTTATGAAGTCATCAATTATATTTTGGTCCCTAAAATTTTCATTATTTATGAATTTTCCTTTTTTAACTCATTTGCTCATTTTAATTTCTTTCATCATCTTATTGATGTCAAATTACGGTTTGGCCTCTAATTTATTGCATAATTACATTTTTGCCCTTTTGAATCTATTAATCATGTTTTTCACTTTACTTCTTATTTATTCACATTTATAACCTCTTTTATGCCTAATTTACTTTTTGGTCCTTATTTTTTCGCGTAATTATAATTTTTTCCTTTCTGATCTATTAACTACATTTCTCACCGTATTTTTTATTTTATTAACTTTATGACATCCTTCATGCATGATTCATCGTTTTATCCTCATTTTCTTCTATGTTTATAATTTTGCCCTTTTCAAAATTAATTAGTCTAATTTTCACATTATCTCTTATTTGATTAACTTTATGACATTCTTTATGCATGATTTATCCTTGAATTTCTGTTTTCATGTGTATTTATTATTTTGCCCCTAGTGATGACCAATGGAAATCCTCGAACCGAATATACGGGATGAGGACTGTATGAATAGACTGTATGACTGTATGTGAGAAGACTACGTAAGCATAGCCAACCCTCAATAAAAATCTACTGTATGATTTTATCGCGATATATAGGTCCCTATGGCTAGCCATTATATCCTAATGTCTTGGATTGCCCACTATGTACTAAGGGCAACTAATTATCTCACATCATACTACATTTTTGCTTCACATATTATGTCATTGTCATTATGTATCATGTTATACATACTCATTGTCTTTGCATTCATCCATATCACATGTAAATCCATAATGTACATGGTATATAACATCCATGCATGATGAAAATATGATATTAACATTAAGTACATAATTTGACCTAATTGTGAATTTAGGTCTACCATGTATTTTCTTCTTCCTTTTCATGTCATATATGTTCCTAACTTCACTTTATGTGATTATATGCTATTATACATCCATGCCCCCTTTTTATTTCTTGGTTACACATGTGTACTTGATTATGTTTACATGATGACTATTATGTCTATATACGAATTTTGTGCTCAAATCATTTGTATAATACTTATTCAAGTTAAATATACACATTACATGCCTAATATACCAATTTATCATTCAATTTTTATAGTGTTCATAATGTTACATAATTCGGCCAAGACTTCTTCCCATACTTCCATCATGGTTTTTCTTATTTTATTATACTTTACATGTTTGAGTAATTATTTTAAACCTTTATGCATTAATATATGTTAATTTTTCATTAATAATCTTTAGTTACATAATGTTACATCACTATGTATACATATTTAACATTATGTTCATATACTTGTTCAAGCTCTAATCAGTCTAATTATGTTCCTCTAATCTAATATAACACATTTTAAGCTTAAATTGCTAATTAACATCAATTTATCGTTTTGTACTTCATTATGTACAATTCGGCCATGACTAATACTCTCACCTAATGCTTGATTTATTTTTAATTTCATGCTAATTTATCATTTTACTAAGTTATCTTGAATTATTTTCCCTTATTCTTTAAATTTATATAGTTACATAATGTAAATTCCATGCTAAAATTCAAAAATTAAATGAAATAAAGTGTAGTTTGTATCCAATAACCTTTTAGTAGCTTATAATCCCTCATTCTTTCTTTCTCCTTCCTTTCTACTCCTTGCTTTTCTCTTTTCCCTTAATTTCCTCTTTTCGTCGAAATTGTGAGGGAGAAATTAGTGAGTTTCATCTATGAATTTAAACACCTAATTGCTACTAAATAATCTTATTCATGATGCTCTACAAGCCTATAACAATTTCTTCATTTAATTATAACAAAAACATAAAATCTTACGTAATTAGATCACTTTTCTCTCACTAAAAATTTTCCATCCCTAGGCTTCTTTGAGCTCTATAATGATTTCCATGTTAAAAAGGAGGTTTCTACTATATGTGGGTGAATATAAGGCATGAGAATTGGTGGGAGGAAGAAGAAATCAAGAAAAAAATGGTGGAATGGCCATATAATGCTAGGTTAGGATTTTGAAGAAGAAAGGGAGCATATTTACAGAATTTTGGGCAGAAATGTAGAGGATTCTAGACCTCTCCATACTGCCCATAATTCCACCAATCTAATGGCCATAATTCCTCCATTTACTATTTCATCCAATGGCGGCTTATTTTTAAGCCACTTGTCAAGCTTTTATGGTTTTCTATATATCTTTATGCTATGTTGATGCTTGTAGCTGATCATGGATCATTTTCAAATGACAATTATGCCCTTGGATGAATTAAATATGGTTTTTAAGCCCACTAACTAATTTAACCTTAGTTTTTCACTATTTTTTTGAAACTAATGTTTTGCTAGTCAAAAATGTAACAACCTTACTGAACCACTAATTATTCACTCAAGTTATAAACCGAAATTTTTTTCTGACCAAATAACCTCTTAATGACAAATTCTCAAACAAAAATACACGTTCCCAAATTAAGTTTGCCGCTGACCTATAACTGTTCAATTTTACAAAACTTTGACAATATAACGTCTCAATTATTCATTAAACTAACCTGAAAATTCAAACAATTCATAGTCCTTCAGGGGCATAACAATTAATAAATAACCTATACACGCATTCCAGATCTCTACATCCATACATACTTAATAAAATACATCTCATGACTGATTTCATACATACAAATATAACAATATATAGTCCTGATAAATAATTCTTCACTCCTTCACTACTGTAGCACCCTACCCTGTACTTAGCTATAACACTGTGATTAATATTAATCAAGCATGCTTATCAACATTTCATCTGATAATCCACTAAACAGATATCCAAAAGTTAACTATTAGAAGCTTCACTTACAGGTGCAACTTACTAACATCAAATATTACATATACAAAGCATCTGTAGTAAATACAAAATTTCCAACATATTTAGAGTTCCCACAACTACAAAACATAAAGACAAAAAGAAGACTATTATTAATCTTCTAAGACTTGTGTTGGCCTACCTGCTGCAGATATCAGTCCTGGAAGAAAGTCCTGTTCTCACAACCTACACGGATAAACAAAAATCCGTGCTAAGCTATAAAGCTTAGTGGGGAATACTAAATCATGATAAACGACTACTCACAGTAGTCGCCAATAAGCATACATCATGTACTATAAAGTATAACTTATACTCAATATAAGAAAATACAGACAAGAGTCCACATATGATAACCGAATGATTTAATGATAGTAAATTCGGCATTGACGCTTAATATACACCACTTTTAACCATGTAAGCATATTTGTCCTTTAATCTTGCGATTCATTCATTGGTTGTTATACCACTGTTTATACTCAGTCATTCCTTCCATTTATTACATACTTTAACATATGCTAGGAATACATGTATACATATATATTCACATATAAACTTATGATCCACAAGGACCTATGCATATTCGTAAGTAAAACAAGCATTAGTACTATGAAAGTTTATCATTTATCAAGAATTATGTTTGTATACTTATTGTACCAATGCATACATAGAATTTCTAGCTTGCTTCTATCTCAAATGCCATTATCATGTGAACTTTATCATTTGTAAATCTGTAAACACTTTATGTGTGTGCACAAGACAATATACATCAATTCCCAATAAAGAGCAAGAACGAGTAAATATAGGGAAAACATATAACTCAACTGTATTAATTTGAAAAGCAATCACCAACATGAATACCTATTCATAAACTCTTATATTCATTTGCTATAGAAAACATACTATCTCTAATATAGTTCATAATTATATATTAGTGATGCACTAGTTCATTTATATAACTCTGTACGTACTGTTTCTATATGCGATAATCATGCATAAGTGTATATTGTAACATCTTTTAGTACCATAATTTCCATTTGTGCTGTAAAGGAATTTCACATATAAATTAGATTCTGAAATCAATTTATGAATTGTTATGCTTTATAAAGCTTTAAATTAACATCAAACTATTCTTAACTTTGGTATAAGGCCTGCACTATTCTAAAGAGGTGGATAACGGGTTGAACGATGGTACCCGAAGGTACGAGTTTGTTTAGTCACCCAAACGGGGTGAACTGCAACCCAAACGGGGTTGATCGATGGTACCCGAAGGCACAAGTTATTTATTCACCCAAACGGGGTGAACTGCAACCCAAACGGGGTTGATCGATGGTACCCGAAGGCACAAGTTATTTATTCACCCAAACGGGGTGAACTGCAACCCAAACGGGGTTGATCGATGGTACCCGAAGGCACAAGTTGTTTAGTCACCCAAACGGGGTGAACTGCAACCCAAACGGGGTTGAACGATGGTACCCGAAGGTACAGGTTTGTTTTTGCAGCTGCAAGGTACCCTTATAGGCATGCCTATCTATCCACTTCCTAGACTCAACGCAGGCAATAAAATCTATTTACTTTATCTTTCATTTATTCATTCATATTCTTATATGCACATGTATACTCTTGTATAACTATGAACAATGTACTCATACTCATGTTCATGTATAACTTTCTGTAAACCGGTGAACATTTCACTGTTGGGTAATACTATTCTGTTCTTGTAATCATATTCACTTATGTGGCTAGTTCGTATGTCAAGATTATACTTATATAATGCCATTTGTACCCATACATGATCATGTAAATTATATATATACATCTTCTTTAGTACATATACATATATGCACTAATCATAAACAATTATACACTTTTCTCATATAATAATCACATGACAAGATACTCCTTCTGTGATGCATACACTCGTATACATAGTCTTGTATGACATTACCATTATATACTTTAATAAAATTTCTATAATGGTGTCTATAGCACTGTAGATCTGTATTTTAGCATGCTATCATGTGACCACACATATGCTTAATCATATCATTTCAATTAAGTAAAGACGTATTCATACGTTTCACTTTACTCATTTTCTTTGAATCATTACTCTCAGACTTCTTTCAACAGTCAAACCCAATCATGTAAGATCATATTATATTTATAGACATATGTTTATATGTTCACATAATCCACAAATCACATTAAGCATCTCACATGTTCACAGTCATGCTAAAACATTTTCTATCTCATAGTACAAATTCATGCTCATACACTCATGTACATAATCATAGATGTACGTACCTGTGGGTACACTCGCATATAGTAGACTTACTCATATGAGCATATTTACCAAATATATATATATATATGTATATATATATATATCTTTATCATCATTAAAATCATGTGCTATATAGAATGTCAACATGTTTCCATATGGGCATATACACATGCCAAGGTCATACTATTGCAGTCCTTATTTCATAGCATAAATACATGTCAAAATGTGCACTTTCATGTCATAAGGTTACATGTGTATAATATATATATCAATTTTGCATATGACAATCATGTACAAAACTATTTACATGTATAAGTTAGATATTTCATCATTAGTCTTTATTGATATACACAATTGAATGCGTATGTATTCATATAAATCCTTCATGGATAGCCATATTACATGCTTTAACCAATTAACTCTACTGTCACATAAACAAATATCCCTCTCAATTTATTAAAGAAATCATATTATCAAGTGTAGCAACAATATGCACATAATAGTAAATTCTGTTTCTGTGAGCAGTTTAGGAAACTAGTCCGAATTCAACCCTAAATTCCATATACTTAGAGACCGATTTAAGTTTAGGTTTCTTCATATGAAATATAGGTATGGAAGTCTATTTTTCAATGCAAAAAGAATCACTCAATTTTCTGTTCTATAGCTCAACTTATGAGCAAAACATTCTAGACAGGTCATTCAGTCGTGAAGGGAGTTCGACTCGTGAAGAGGTTCACGAGTGAAGCAAACCAAGCAAAACTCACGACTCGTGAAGAAGCTCACGAGTGGAGAAGAAAACTGTACTTCACGACTCGTGAAAAGGTTCACGAGTGAAGCAAACAGGGCAAAGCTCACGACTCGTGAAGGAGTTCACGAGTGGAGAAGAAAAGCAAAAATCACGACTCAGACAAAGATTCACTAGTGACCCAGGAAGGCAAAGGCACGACTCGTGAAGATCTTCACGAGTCGGACAAAAGTTCACGACTCGTGAAGGTGATCACGACTGGGCAACAACTCTAACAGGAAGCAGATTCACGACACGTGAAGAGCTTCACGAGTCGGACAAAAGTTCACGACTCGTGAAGTGCTTCACGACTCGGCACTGACTCTCACAACTGATGAAATCCGTTCTTCCAAAATCAACCCGAAAACCCAGCAAAAACCAGAAAAACGTAACTTCAATTTCTGTAAATTACATCCAAATTCAGCAACCAATTCCACATGCAATATGAACAACCTACATTCCCATACCTTAGCTGAAAATTCCTTTGTCTTCAACCCCTTGCAAGCCCTTTTTCGTTGTTTCTTCCACCTTTTCTCTCTCCTTATAGATTATTTCATACATTCAACAACAATCTTCCATCATCAATCAAATTAAGAAAGAGATGAAGATGAAGAGATGAACTATCAAGTTAGGATATTACCTTAAAGTTATACTAATGATCTAGATTGAACAACATGCAATATTTCCTCTTCAAGAAGACCTTGAGAATTCATCTATGGCTTTAAGAAATAAGAAGAAGAAAAGGAAATTGTTGTAACTCTCTCTCTAAAATTTCGTTCACCACCATCTCTAATGAGTTTTTTTTTTTCATTCCACTAGCAAAAGACTTTATATAATAGTTAGGAAAATTCCCTTCTTGATCCCTCAACAAAATGCATGTCCTTTAATCAACCCACACCTTTTTGCATGTCATAAATCAACCTAATCACTTATTCTTTCTCTTAAATTAACCTCTCAAATATTCATTTATTCACCTTTGACCTTTAAGATGCTGAATTTACAAATTGAGCCCTAAACTAATACTTGTACTTCAATTACACCATTGAATGTTATTAAACCAACTATAATAATTTAATTATGACTTTATAAAATTCATACCATATAATTTACACATTTATCACATAATTATAGATAACTTAATAACACTTATATCCCAATTAATCCTTGAAGAAAAATATTATTTCAATTACACATAGATATAAACAACTAGTTTATCCTTCAATATATAAGCTTATAATAATTCATCTAATTAAGCTTGATTAAACATTAATAATTGGAATTATGTCCTTGAATTTTACTAAGGCCTAATTTGGGCCCTTACAAATCTCTCCCCCTTAAGAAATTTCGTCCTCGAAATTCATACTTGTATCTTTCACTTATGCACAACACTATCATTGCTATACCTATGTCTATCATAAGCGTCTTTGATCTCATACTAACTTTACCATCTTCTTTTCTTGCTTTTCATTTGACCTTATCTCCAAATACGGGCAACCGTATCATACTGTCATATCATTACTATGCTTAACGTATATCCTGTCAGTTTTCCTATCCAGTTGGGGCATGTACATGTAATATGATGCTTGATGCTATGCTTATGCGTAAATGATGCTTTCATGTATGCAATAAGATGCAAATGCATTCTCTCGTGTGCTGTATATGTTTTTGCCCCATCCCATGTATAATGTTTTGTCAACTGTCCATGCCTGTTAAGGATTCACTGACAGGTATACATAGCATCATAATTATCCTAATTTTCTCACAGCAACTACACATATGAAAGATTTTATTCACAATACCTAAACTGTTTCTCCAAAACCATATTAACACATTTATACTATATTCTATTAACACACTTGCAATATAATCCAAGCACTAATCATAATAGCATTTCTTTATCATTTACTTTTTAATCCAAAGTTAGGATTTTATTGATATGCCATCATAGAGTAATCTTTATGTATTCCCTCAATGCATATGTACAATAATTTACCTAATGGTCAATTATGCACAATATTCTGAAAGTTCCAACATATCAAAACATTCCTAAAAGCATAAAATTCATTACCATAATAAGAACTTATTATTGTGAATGAGCAAATATTAAGGAAGAAAAGATAAATACCAATATCTCCTTCGATGACATCCTGCTTTGATGAAACCTCAATTTTTCCGGTCTGAACCGATACAATCAGATGTATAGATTTATCTCTTTCAATACGATCTATCTCTTCTATCTGAGGTACAATAGCAGTGACAAGATTCTTTTCATTCTTTGATGATACCATATCTTTCCTTGGCAACCTTGGGCAATTAGCCATAAAATGATCTGTTTTACCACATCTAAAACAAGCCCCTTTTAAAGCTCTACAAGTACCCCAATGATTCCTTGCGTAATGCAAACATTTAGGAACTTGAATCCCTCGACTTTTCCCTGCCGAACCTTGCGCAGAATGGAATGTGCTGCTAGAAGAACTTAATTTCAATATCTTATTTCTTTTTCCTAACTCCCTCTTATCCACATTCCCATCTCGACTTCTTTTGTTCTCATTAATCCTATCAACCTCTTTTGATACTCTGGGCTCGGTTAACTCTTGTAAAATCTGATTCAAGGTGCAATTCATTTTCTTCAGTTCCTCTAATATAGAAACAGACATCTCTACATGAGTTACATTCACAGGATCGGGGACAAATAAGTTCAATGCCCCAGAATTGCTAACTTTAATGATCTCTTTCCCAGTTTCTTTCAATTTATCCATCTTTAATCTATACAAAACAAAACCAAGATATCTGCATTAGGCCAACACACTAACACTTCCATACAACAATTACTCTAAACACTTATAGCCTAGGAACGGCTAAACCTTTGCTCTGATACCACTAATTGTAGCACCCTACCCTGTACTTAGCTATAACACTGTGATTAATATTAATCAAGCATGCTTATCAACATTTCATCTGATAATCCACTAAACAGATATCCAAAAGTTAACTATTAGAAGCTTCACTTACAGGTGCAACTTACTAACATCAAATATTACATATACAAAGCATCTGTAGTAAATACAAAATTTCCAACATATTTAGAGTTCCCACAACTACAAAACATAAAGACAAAAAGAAGACTCTATTATTAATCTTCTAAGACTTGTGTTGGCCTACCTGCTGCAGATATCAGTCCTGGAAGAAAGTCCTGTTCTCACAACCTACACGGATAAACAAAAATCCGTGCTAAGCTATAAAGCTTAGTGGGGAATACTAAATCATGATAAACGACTACTCACAGTAGTCGCCAATAAGCATACATCATGTACTATAAAGTATAACTTATACTCAATATAAGAAAATACAGACAAGAGTCCACATATGATAACCGAATGATTTAATGATAGTAAATTCGGCATTGACGCTTAATATACACCACTTTTAACCATGTAAGCATATTTGTCCTTTAATCTTGCGATTCATTCATTGGTTGTTATACCACTGTTTATACTCAGTCATTCCTTCCATTTATTACATACTTTAACATATGCTAGGAATACATGTATACATATATATTCACATATAAACTTATGATCCACAAGGACCTATGCATATTCGTAAGTTAAACAAGCATTAGTACTATGAAAGTTTATCATTTATCAAGAATTATGTTTGTATACTTATTGTACCAATGCATACATAGAATTTCTAGCTTGCTTCTATCTCAAATGCCATTATCATGTGAACTTTATCATTTGTAAATCTGTAAACACTTTATGTGTGTGCACAAGACAATATACATCAATTCCCAATAAAGAGCAAGAACGAGTAAATATAGGGAAAACATATAACTCAACTGTATTAATTTGAAAAGCAATCACCAACATGAATACCTATTCATAAACTCTTATATTCATTTGCTATAGAAAACATACTATCTCTAATATAGTTCATAATTATATATTAGTGATGCACTAGTTCATTTATATAACTCTGTACGTACTGTTTCTATATGCGATAATCATGCATAAGTGTATATTGTAACATCTTTTAGTACCATAATTTCCATTTGTGCTGTAAAGGAATTTCACATATAAATTAGATTCTGAAATCAATTTATGAATTGTTATGCTTTATAAAGCTTTAAATTAACATCAAACTATTCTTAACTTTGGTATAAGGCCTGCACTATTCTAAAGAGGTGGATAACGGGTTGAACGATGGTACCCGAAGGTACGAGTTTGTTTAGTCACCCAAACGGGGTGAACTGCAACCCAAACGGGGTTGATCGATGGTACCCGAAGGCACAAGTTATTTATTCACCCAAACGGGGTGAACTGCAACCCAAACGGGGTTGATCGATGGTACCCGAAGGCACAAGTTATTTATTCACCCAAACGGGGTGAACTGCAACCCAAACGGGGTTGATCGATGGTACCCGAAGGCACAAGTTGTTTAGTCACCCAAACGGGGTGAACTGCAACCCAAACGGGGTTGAACGATGGTACCCGAAGGTACAGGTTTGTTTTTGCAGCTGCAAGGTACCCTTATAGGCATGCCTATCTATCCACTTCCTAGACTCAACGCAGGCAATAAAATCTATTTACTTTATCTTTCATTTATTCATTCATATTCTTATATGCACATGTATACTCTTGTATAACTATGAACAATATACTCATACTCATGTTCATGTATAACTTTCTGTAAACCGGTGAACATTTCACTGTTGGGTAATACTATTCTGTTCTTGTAATCATATTCACTTATGTGGCTAGTTCGTATGTCAAGATTATACTTATATAATGCCATTTGTACCCATACATGATCATGTAAATTATATATATACATCTTCTTTAGTACATATACATATATGCACTAATCATAAACAATTATACACTTTTCTCATATAATAATCACATGACAAGATACTCCTTCTGTGATGCATACACTTGTATACATAGTCTTGTATGACATTACCATTATATACTTTAATAAAATTTCTATAATGGTGTCTATAGCACTGTAGATCTATATTTTAGCATGCTATCATGTGACCACACATATGCTTAATCATATCATTTCAATTAAGTAAAGACGTATTCATACGTTTCACTTTACTCATTTTCTTTGAATCATTACTCTCAGACTTCTTTCAACAGTCAAACCCAATCATGTAAGATCATATTATATTTATAGACATATGTTTATATGTTCACATAATCCACAAATCACATTAAGCATCTCACATGTTCACAGTCATGCTAAAACATTTTCTATCTCATAGTACAAATTCATGCTCATACACTCATGTACATAATCATAGATGTACGTACCTGTGGGTACACTCGCATATAGTAGACTTACTCATATGAGCATATTTACCAAATATATATATATATGTATATATATATATATCTTTATCATCATTAAAATCATGTGCTATATAGAATGTCAACATGTTTCCATATGGGCATATACACATGCCAAGGTCATACTATTGCAGTCCTTATTTCATAGCATAAATACATGTCAAAATGTGCACTTTCATGTCATAAGGTTACATGTGTATAATATATATATCAATTTTGCATATGACAATCATGTACAAAACTATTTACATGTATAAGTTAGATATTTCATCATTAGTCTTTATTGATATACACAATTGAATGCGTATGTATTCATATAAATCCTTCATGGATAGCCATATTACATGCTTTAACCAATTAACTCTACTGTCACATAAACAAATATCCCTCTCAATTTATTAAAGAAATCATATTATCAAGTGTAGCAACAATATGCACATAATAGTAAATTCTGTTTCTGTGAGCAGTTTAGGAAACTAGTCCGAATTCAACCCTAAATTCCATATACTTAGAGACCGATTTAAGTTTAGGTTTCTTCATATGAAATATAGGTATGGAAGTCTATTTTTCAATGCAAAAAGAATCACTCAATTTTCTGTTCTATAGCTCAACTTATGAGCAAAACATTCTAGACAAGTCATTCAGTCGTGAAGGGAGTTCGACTCGTGAAGAGGTTCACGAGTGAAGCAAACCAAGCAAAACTCACGACTCGTGAAGAAGCTCACGAGTGGAGAAGAAAACCGTACTTCACGACTCGTGAAAAGGTTCACGAGTGAAGCAAACAGGGCAAAGCTCACGACTCGTGAAGGAGTTCACGAGTGGAGAAGAAAAGCAAAAATCACGACTCAGACAAAGATTCACTAGTGACCCAGGAAGGCAAAGGCACGACTCGTGAAGATCTTCACGAGTCGGACAAAAGTTCACGACTCATGAAGGTGATCACGACTGGGCAACAACTCTAACAGGAAGCAGATTCACGACACGTGAAGAGCTTCACGAGTCGGACAAAAGTTCACGACTCGTGAAGTGCTTCACGACTCGGCACTGACTCTCACAACTGATGAAATCCGTTCTTCCAAAATCAACCCGAAAACCCAGCAAAAACCAGAAAAAACGTAACTTCAATTTCTGTAAATTACATCCAAATTCAGCAACCAATTCCACATGCAATATGAACAACCTACATTCCCATACCTTAGCTGAAAATTCCTTTGTCTTCAACCCCTTGCAAGCCCTTTTTCCTTGTTTCTTCCACCTTTTCTCTCTCCTTATAGATTATTTCATACATTCAACAACAATCTTCCATCATCAATCAAATTAAGAAAGAGATGAAGATGAAGAGATGAACTATCAAGTTAGGATATTACCTTAAAGTTATACTAATGATCTAGATTGAACAACATGCAATATTTCCTCTTCAAGAAGACCTTGAGAATTCATCTATGGCTTTAAGAAATAAGAAGAAGAAAAGGAAATTGTTGTAACTCTCTCTCTAAAATTTCGTTCACCACCATCTCTAATGAGTTTTTTTTTTTTTTCATTCCACTAGCAAAAGACTTTATATAATAGTTAGGAAAATTTCCTTCTTGATCCCTCAATAAAATGCATGTCCTTTAATCAACCCACACCTTTTTGCATGTCATAAATCAACCTAATCACTTATTCTTTCTCTTAAATTAACCTCTCAAATATTCATTTATTCACCTTTGACCTTTAAGATGCTGAATTTACAAATTGAGCCCTAAACTAATACTTGTACTTCAATTACACCATTGAATGTTATTAAACCAACTATAATAATTTAATTATGACTTTATAAAATTCATACCATATAATTTACACATTTATCACATAATTATAGATAACTTAATAACACTTATATCCCAATTAATCCTTAAAGAAAAATATTATTTCAATTACACATAGATATAAACAACTAGTTTATCCTTCAATATATAAGCTTATAATAATTCATCTAATTAAGCTTGATTAAACATTAATAATTGGAATTATGTCCTTGAATTTTACTAAGGCCTAATTTGGGCCCTTACAACTACAATCTTTATCACACATATATATATGCCAAGATGAAACTTCTAAACTATATCACTCGTTTCTCAAAATTTCTCCTCGTGTACTATTGCTCCAAGCACTCTTCAGTATCTGCATGTAATAAACACTACGTGCTGAGCATTAAACATGCTCAGTGGTGACTATGAATCGAAAAATTTTCCAAACAAGCATAATTACAGTACTAATACTAAATTTCATTCATTTCTTATCAAAGCACTTTTCAATATCTTTAACATTATTTTTAAGGTATTACTAAAATTTTGTCAAATTTTTCACTTTGGTCCTAAACCTTTCAACTATTTACTAAAATATCCTTTATGCAATTTAATTACAAAGTTACCATTTCTTTTCTTATTTTCGCTCTTTATTTGCTTTTGGCATATATAGTAATTTATTGGGTTTGACTTTGACTTTTCAAGTAAAATTTCTTATCTAATCATTCGAATACCATTATCAGTTCATTTGACATTTTACACTATCAATTGCCACTAATATGGCAAATTTCCAATTAAATTCTCAATTTCTTCTAGTTACTTACAGAATTACCCTTTTTACACTTATTACGGTTTTGCTATTGATTCCTTTATTATCACTTTGACTTTATCAATTATTTACTGAAATACAATTATTAATACTTTTAACATTTAATACCAAGTAATCTCATTACTTTGGTAAACTTTTCAATTAAATCTTTACTCCTTCATTTTATTACATGATGTCCCTTTTTACACATTTTTATTGCAAAATTGCCACATTGACATTTTTAATTGTAAGGTTGTCATTAACCTACTCATTTTTACTTTTCATTTGTCTTTTGTCTTACAAAATTTATGTCCGATTCTTGTTTGAACTTTCTTATGCAATATTTCATTTTTGGTCCTTAATTTCTCAAATAATTACAAAATTGCCAATTTTAGATTTTAATTACGATATTGGCACTATTTTACTAATTTTTTTCCACTTCCAAATTATTAATTGGCATATCATATACCAATTGGTTATCACTTTGACTTTTTTCATATGAAATTTTACTTTAGTCCCTTTTTCCTTATAACTTTGAATAACCTTTTTAATTTAGTCTATAGTTTCTCATTTATTTTCAAAATTGCCCTTTTTACTTAATATTTACAATGTTGCCATTATCTTCACTGGTTTTCATTTCTAACTTATTAATTTGCATATAATTTACTAATTGGTACCCTTTTTAACCCTTTTATGCAAAATTATATTTTAATCCCTGTATTATACAAAAGTCCATTTTTAAATTGTTCAATCATTAATTTATCATTTTACTCTTGTAAATTATTTTCTTATCACTTTTGCTTATTAAGTGCAATCTTTTAAAAATTACAATTTTGACCTAAAAATTTTTATTTCTTTCAATTAGGACCTTTTTCACTTTTAACTTCACTTTTAGCTTTCTTTTTGCATTTTTAACTTATTCTCATTATAATGCCCCTAATATAATCTCAACAGAAATTTTTCAGATAGGATATACGGGATGTGAATCCCACAAAGCCATCAGACAGACTGAGAAATGATCCTAGATGACCAAATCTCATAAATCAGATATCAGAACAGACAGATACTATGGAGATCAGAGATCCTACCATAGCAAAGCAAGTCGCCATGACTTGCACCGCGGTATAGGGTGTCCCTATAGCTAGCCAAATATATCTTGAGCAAGACTTTCACTGCCTGACTATTATTAAGGGGCAAAAATCACTTACTTCCAAAATAATTTTTCGTTTTTCAACAATTGCAATTAATTTTAAACATTTTTCAGATTTTTTAACAATTTTAATTACTTTCTCAAGACAATACCTTTTATCAGTCAATTTTCTTTTTATACTTTGACTGTTCAATAGTTGTCTTTTCTATTTTTTTGACGGTCACTTTTTCAATGCTTTACATGCAGTTTGTGAATTATGTCATCATAATTCACCACTTTCTCATCAATTTATGAATTATTCCTTAATAATTCAGTATTTTCATTTTACACTTCAATTCACATTTCAGATTTTTAACAAATTCTTACTTGTTCTGTTCAGTAATACGATTATTTAGAGTTTTCAATAGCTTTATATGATATGTGAATTATCTTACAATAATTTATCATTTCTTATTAGATTATGAATTATTTCTCAATAATTCAATATGATCACTTTACACACTAAACTTTTTACTGTCCTCTTTACAGCAATACACTAGCCGGTCAATCTTTTCATCATTTTCGGACAGATTATGATTTATATCAATGTAATTCAATATTTTTTCACTTAAACTATGAATTATAACTCAATAATTTAATAAATTCATTTTGTACATATTCAAATATTTTCTCTAAAATATTCAAATAAATTTCATAAATTCTACAGAAATTCATAGGTGCATATTTTACTTGTTTTATGAATTATTTCACCATGATTCATCAAATTTACATTGTATATAATCGATTATTTACTTCAAAAATATTCAAATAATTTTCATAAATTCTCTAAAAATTCATGGACACGTTAATTTATGTTTATTATCATTTTAAGGTATAAATTATCAAAAATAACCAAAATACACTTTGTTTTCCCTTAAGCATCAATTCGGCCACCAAATGAATACCATCTTAAAAAATCATTCCAATCAATTTAAGCTTATAATTAGGCTTATTTAAGGTCCAATTGCATTACTATAAAGCCAATTTCAATTATTCATGCAATTTCATAATTTTTCCTAAGTTACATAAAGGAAAAGTATGCTAAATCAAGGAAAATAGTTAGATTTCATAGTCACTTACCTTTCTCATTTGCTTTAACTTTCTTAGGCTTCCTTTTTCATGCCTTAAACCTTAGAGAATCACCCATCACCATGAACTTCCATAAAAAGCCAAAATTGCTATCCAAAGAAACACTAAGATATCAATGCTTTTAGCTCAATTTAACCTCAAAAATGGACTCTAGGCACTTAAAAATTCTTATAGGTACCCGTAAATAAAATTAAAACTAATAATTTCCCTTACCTTCAATTGATACCTAAAGCTTTAACCCTTGATTTCTCTTGCTTTCCTTCCTCAAACCAAAGGATAAAGGGCTGAATAATGGTCTAGAGGGATAGAATTAACTTTCCTAAGATTGAATTTGGTGTGAATTTTAAGTGGAATGAAAGAAATTTGGAGGAGAAAAGGACAATGGAAAATTTGGCCAATAAGAGGAAGAATGAGAGGCTGGAAATCGTCGGAACTTTACAGATTTTTCCACCTTTTATACCTCCTCTCATGGACCAAATTTTGGGCTAAGCTAATTTATCCAAAAGCCCATTAACTAACCATTAAAGGCCCTAATTAATTTCTCTCATTTTCCCACTCCAAATAACTTCAATTTTGATTCCATCATTCTTATCACACCAAAAATAGATTGTACAAAAAATTTCAACCCAATCGAAGTCCGTTACCAGTTCGATTCATTCAAATTGGTTCGATTCGACAACTACCAGTGTCACCAAAAAATTCACTTTTTATCACCAAAATAATCTACATAAAAATTCATTAGGATCTGAAAATTCTGGCAATTTTTGAAGTTTATTTGCTATTTTTAAAAATTCGGTCAAAATTTTATCATAAAAGTTGATTCGCTGCCTTTTCGTATTTTTGACTTTTGGAGGCCTATTTGACCTCGATTTCACTTCAAATTTCAACTCCGGACTTACCATGACCAATATTTTTCGAGAGTCAAATAAAATATTTTTCACTTTCGGGTGTACTTTTCAACCCAAATATACTATTCACTATCGAAAAATACTATTCACGGCTGGCTCGAGATTCAGGCCATTACAAAAAAGCTCTAAAATTTTGTTCCGCATGCAATAAAATATGTAGAAGCTTATTTTTAAAATTTCAAGTCATTCAGACACTGTCTCAGTATACTTCCAACTTCGGAGGCATAATCAACCAGTCCGAAATCCGAAATTTCAAAACTGTTGGAAATTTTATTTTTCAGTTCCAATAGCTTCTTTACGCTATTTCTAATGGTTTTCTGTTATCAAGATAATTTTTGCAGATCTTTATAATATTTTAAGGTCCAATCAAACTCTCGATTAACCCTTTTTACGATACCTAGTAAAATCTTTTTTGTCTAATTTGAGGGCCTATTTAAGCTCAATTTCATCTCAAAATATACCACCAAACTCCGTTTAATACTTATTTTCTTATGCTTGTGCTAACTCAAACTGCCCGCCATGTCACCTATCTTTGAATTTTCTTGGTCTGAGCACATTTAACACTTATGCGCTTTCAAGTTTTTCTATATTGTACTGCTATAATTACTCTAAAAACTTTCTTAGAGTTACTGTTCATACTCTAGAACGTATCATGCATGTCAAATACAAATTTCGGGATGTTACAGTTTCTATGGTTTTGTGAATGTAGTGATTATGGTGCTTTTGTTTTGTCATTTTCCAAGTACTTCATAGATGGAAAGGAGATTCTAGCACTGGACTTTGATATGAAACTTTATCGAGATAGATTGGTAATTTTCTTATATTTCCATGGATTGACGAAGCAACTGCATAATGTTGAGAGTGATTCGAAAGCACCTCCTAGAAGACCTAAATTAAAGGATGATTCTGAACATTGTGAAGGAAAAGTTTTAGTCTACAATGTATTTTAAAGTAGTTGTAAATACTATGAGATACATTTAATTGAAAAAAATTTGTAAATATGATTTTAATTAGTATTTGAGGATATATTCCAATTTTGTAATTTAATATACTCCATTTAAATCAAAATGATTATTTTATTTGCTTTAATTATATCTATTTATAACCAAATTTAAGTGTCATTTTTTAGTTCATCCAATCATTGATTACAGCATAAAAAAAAATAGGAATGAGTACTTAAATGTTGCCTTTTTTGTGCTGCTATTTGATGATATTTTCTCTAGTATCTTCAGGAGTTCAATACATTTATGATCATACAACAAGTTTGACATAATGCCAAATGCAAATCTATGAGATAAGGGGTGTGTTGAGATCCACCAAATTCTAGTGGAAAAAATGAAGCAAACACTCATTTATATTTATCACTACTGTTTTGTTTTATTTTTTATTTTTTTTCAATTCAATTGATGTGCATTTTTTTTCTTTATTTCTATTTGCAATTCACAAAACCAAAATCAAAATAACCATCTATAATTTGATATACCAGCAGGTATACCAGCCGATAGACTAAATTCTAGAATCAAAATAACCATCTAAAATTTTATATATTAGGTGGTATACTAAATTTCAAAATCAAAATTTTCATCTGAAATTTGATATACCGACTAGTATACCAAATTTCAGAACCAAATTTTCATCTGAAATTTGTTATACCAGCCAGTATACCTAGTATACCGGCAAATATATCAAATTTCAGAATCAAAATAACCATCTAAAATTTGATACACCGACCAGTATACCTGGTATATCGGCTGGTATACCGAATTTTATAATCAAAATTTTCATTTGAAATTTGATATACTGCCACTATACCTGGTATACCAAATTTCAGAATCAAAATAACCATTTGAAATTTGGTATACCAGCTAATATGTCAAATTTCAGAATCAAAATTTTTATCTGAAATTTGGTATACTAACCAGGATACCAGATATACCAGCCAATATACTAAATTCCAAAATTGAAAATATGATAGTTCAATTGATCATAGTTTCTACCCACGATAAGTCCATAGCTGTAAGCATTTGGAATTAATGATTCTTTAACTTGAAAACACTAGATTTTGTTATCATCATTCCACTCTCCATTATATTTAATTAAAATTAGAATTATTAATCAAGATGTATACTTTTAATAGTGTGATAGTTTTTTTGACAAAAAAAAAATAAAAGATAAAAACAAAGTATTATGCCCATTTTGCAGTATTTCTATAGGTCTTCCGATTATATCCAAATTCTTTGCATTTTTCACAACTCACTTTCACCTTAGTTTCCCCTGATGATTTGATTCTTCTCTTCTTAGGTTTTCCTACTTTAGTTCTCCCAATAGGTGGTAGCAACATTAGTAGTGTTAGAAAGAATATTAAAAATGAACTAAGTTTAATTATCAAATTGAAAAATTAATCAAACACTATAAGTATACATAAGATTTAAAATAAATGTATAAAAATATCTCAACTCAAATATCAATTCTCATGTCAAAAAGTTCCTAGACACATTTTCACAAACACTTTGTGTGCTACAGTTTTAGATACAATTTGATATCAATGATTCTGAAAATTTTTCAACAATTATCATATTTTGATATCAACAATTCTCAAAATTCATCCAACTTAAGAATATAAAATTTTGTACTTCTGTAATTTGATAAGAAAAAAATTTAAATAATATGAAATTTGCAATTAATCAGACATCTTGATTTGAATTACTCTCAATTAATGATGCTGCTCTATATTAAAAAAAAGAAGAATATGAAACAATCCAAAAGTAGTATTAGAAGTGGCAAAATTGATACAAACCCAAAATTCAACCCAAATCTGAAAAAAAAATCCAAATCCAACCCAATCCAAATAAATACCCGCTGGATCAATCCAAAATTGATTCATTTTATTTTTCAACTCAATTCAATACCCATTGGATCAACTCAAAACTGACTCATTTCATTTTTCAACCTGTTAGGTCAAGAACTTAAGTCAGCCCACAAGTGGAGTCAGGACCACCTTCACAGGCCAATTCATCCAACAAACGTAAGACTCTCGTAGACATGGAAGCGGGTTGGCTATTTTGATAAGCCATGTTTAAAAAAATTTCAAAGGAATTCGGCTATTAGTTTTAATATTCATGTGGGATTCGAATTCATTCCTTTGGATATCTGCTATCTTTATTTATTCATAAATTTAATTAGTACTTAATTAAAATAATATTTATATTTATATATATTACCTAAAATATAATTTATTAGTACTTAATTACTAGACCTTTGTCTATTTATATATTAATTTATTATCTATATTATATTTTTAATTAAATATTATTATTATCGGATTCATTAATTAATTAATAAAAAAATTTATAATAATTTATATTAAATTCATGAGTCGATTTAAATCCGTCCAACTCATTTGGATATTCATACATTTTTTACTCAATCCATTAGTGATCCGTTCATTAATGATTCAACCCAAATTCACCCAATTCGCTCATTTTCCACATATAAGCAGCATGAAACATGACAAGAAAGAAAAGATGTATAAAAGTGAACAAATGTTGAAGATAAAGGGCTAGCATCAATCTCAAATTCGACAACGGGAAGGAGCAAAAGAGGAAGCGTAGGTAGGAGGAGAAGAAGAAGCAACGTGGTCCTCAAATTTGTGAAAGTGAAAGAGCTTTGTATGCGGGTAAAATTGTAAAAAACTTAAATATAGTATTTTTTTAAAAAAAGAAATATTTTTAAAAATGAAAATTTCATAAAAAGCAATTTTAAAAGAACGGAGGAGGAGGTATTTTTTAATCAACGTGGTGAATTCAAATTTTTTCGCCCTTGATCCACGTAATACGCTTATTGCGATTAAAAATAGATTAAAAATAGTGCTAAGGTGTATTTATTAAAATTATCCAGATGCCATCTGGAACAGTTAGCGGACAAAATTTACATCCATTTAGTGGATGGGCCAAACTGTGGCAAAATACAAGTACAATTTTGCACCTTCCGCCATTAGAAAATACATATAAAAAAATGGAATCTGAATAGAAATCGGTGAATACTTTTCCTTTCTGTTTTCAATCACGAGCACAACATAAATTTGAAAGGTGGGCATTCGCTCTATCCAAAACACTCTGCCACACCAATTAATGAACCCTAAATATGAAATGAAAAATCAAAGATAAAAAGAACCGAAAATTTTATTCTCTGAACTGAACTATATAATATGTTACAAATCCTAGAGGATTGCTGATCTACCCACTAAACTAATACTGAGGTGAGAGCCTGTCAAGAATTGGAAGCCACTTTTACAATCATCAAGATTTATTCGATTGTACACGGCTTGGGAGGAACTTGACCCGAGTACATTGTTTTAACTTGGATATAGCTGCTTGCGAATTCCCAAGCATAAGATCCACATACACTGCTGTCAATGTCGCCTCTGGACTGTCTGGTACAAGTGACAACGCATGAGTCACAAAATGATGTGCCCGCTCAAGCTCACCTTGAGCTGCATACATTGCTGCAAAATTGGTGTAAAGAGTACCCCGTGCCTCTTCTGGCCTGAGGAACACAATACCCTGCGGTACCTCATTCTTGGCAGAGGCTGACCCTCCATTTGATTCTTCACTATCCAAAGTTCTGTCCAGTTGCCATTGCTCAGAATCCTCCTGCCTGAAAGGAAACTCAACATTATTTCCACCAGACAAATAAATGGACAAGTACTCAGCAGCTTCCTTTGGCTTGTTCAACGAGCAGAGGGCCTCTGCTGCATACACACGCCCAAGAAAAATATATATTCTTGAGCATTCTGGAAGCTCCAAGAGAGACGTAGCAGCGGACAAGGCCTTCTTGGGATTTTCCAGTTCCAACTCTACATATGCCAAATCAGCAAGAAGAGCTTGCCTAATCATCTGATTCTCTTTTCTACAAATATCTTCAAAGTAAGATATAGAGTTCTGCATGATCTTCTGACTTGTCCCTCCCTTCTGCTCTTTTGCATCCCCATTTGCATTAAACTGACCTAAGCCTACAACTACAGTTGATGCTTTGGTATCAAGGCCAGTTAAACTCTTGTGATTTGAGTTCTTGAGAGATACTGCTTCACTTGCCTCATTTTCCTCCAAGGAGATACTGGAAGGCAAACTAGACTTCAAACGGTTTATATCAGAACTGTCCAACAGATGCATAGCATTAAGGAGACACTGCCGGGCAAAGGGTAAAGAGAGCTTAGGTTGGCCATCCCTACCCAAAATCAAATCCTCCCTTTCTGCATATCCATTTCTTGGATGCTCATTTTCAATTGCCAGATGCCTCCATTTTCCCTTGCCAATAACATAAACTGTAATTTCTGATCTGTCTGCAGCATTTACAATTCCTTTCTCTAAAGCCATCAGACAGCATTCAGCAAGCCGGAGCCACAATATGGGCTGGTTGTAAAAAATTAAACTTGCTTTCTGGAAACAGTGAGCAGCAAGCAATGGTTTCCCACAAGCCAACTGCTGTATGCCACAATTGTATGTAATGAGAAGAGACTTATCTTGTGAGAAAGTTTGCAGCTTCAGAGGTTTATCCTTTCGAAGAGATGAGCTGCTACTTAGTGCCTTGGAAAAGAGGACAGAGGATGCGTGGTAATTCCCAAGACAATAATAAATGCACCCAAGGTTGTTATAAGTGTTTGAGTTCCCTATCTCTGTACGATTACTTGATGCCACCAGTAACTTGATGGCTTTACGATGATTTCCATGAGCATATTCAAGCTGAGACTTCAAGAGGAGAGCAGTGGAAGAATCTCTCCCACGGGCAATGTTCATTGCAAGCTTAACTTCACGCTTCGCTTGTTTCAGATTTTTTGTGAGAAGCAGAAAACGGACCTTGTAAAGCTGTAACTTAAGCTTCAGATCAATGGTAGCCATGGACCTATCAGCTTGGGTCCTTGAAAGATCACTAGAGGAAGAGACACCAGATGACCTTGTCAAGTTCTGTCCATCTATGTCCAGTGAAAACATGGCCTCATACTCAATTGTTTCCTCTGATAATGACAAAGTTCTTGATAAAGAATTTTCCAAGGCATTCCCGGTAGATGCTAAATCTGAATTAGAAGAATCCACAACTGATGAACTGCTCGGTACAGAGGAAGATTTTGCAACTAGATTTGGAGATTGTTGCTGTCCCGCGCTTCCACTATCACCTTGACTCACACAGCCAACACCAAAAGCTTTTTCTAAATAAATCAGTACATCCTGGTCAAGGGAAAAAATGCAATGTCATTTAGAAGCTCTTGCTAAACAAACAATAAATTAGAATAAAAAATAAGACACAATATGTCAAAACAAGCTAATAGCAAATTGATCATAATCTCATTAAATGTGCTAATGTGCAAAGTTGCAAATGTAGCAAAGAATGAAGGGGAGAGAGAGAGAACTCAAGACAGTTATTCAAAACCTACTCAATTTTAAGGCAAGATGTGGTTGGCAAGAAAAAGGCAATTTTGTATTAACCAAGTTCAGAAATAATTCATTTCCCCACTAAGTCAAAACACACACACAAACGCACATACACCAAAGAAAGAAAGTGGTAAAATCACAATCATACTCCACATAATTCAATACTCCCTCCATCCCATGTCAATTGTCACTTTTCTGTGAAAAAATGTCCCATCTAAAATGTCACTTTATAAAATCAAGAGAGCATTTATTACATATATTTCAGTTTTGCCCTCTTATTGATATCAACACTACAGTAATGTTTTCATTAACCTTTATCTTTTTTACACATGTTCTTTATTTTCATTAAATAAAAAAGAGGATGTTATAGCCTTTTTAAAGTATCTTTTAATCAATTGAGGAAAACCTATGATTAACTTAATATGCTTGAAAGAGGGAAAAAAAAGTGACAAATTGACCTAAGGCGGAGGAATATTTAAATACTTCAAGTGCCAAAGAGATGAAAATAAGCTTGTCTTAATTTGCCAACTCTTAATAACCAAAACAAATTTGGTAGAAAAATCCAACCATTATTCTCTAAGAAAAAGCCTACTTGCAAGGAAACTTCTTCACATCAAAATTTATTTTGTGATCAGCATGACCAGATTTCTTAAATTGCCAACTCTTAGTAACCTAAGATTTACCCCAACAGTTTACAGATTGGCAATACCCAAACCTAAATTCTACCAATCTTTCACTGCTAAAAACACGAGGATGAAATATTGATAAGGCTGTTGAAAAAAGTACCACCAATGTAATACAACTACAAATTACTGCTGATTATTATTCATGAAAATCCTTAAGTTTTTCACCTTCTGGTATGAACCTGAAACTAATACTTCCATTCATTGAAAAGAACAATGATTAAAGAGATGGAAGGAACAGCAAAAGTTACAGCAACTTCAACAATAACATGATTTAGTTACCTTGTAAATATTCACCTTTTTGGTTTCTGATGCTGTGAAAGCAAAAACAGAAACTATGCTTTTATTCATCAATTAAAATAAAATTAAAAGCAAAAGAATGCAAACGAAATGATCAATCAAGGGCTGGCCTCATATCGTGATCAGACATCAAGGAGAATCAATGATGGCAACCCCATTCAGTGCAGCATTTGTTATCAGTCTAAGTCATGCCACATATCTATTACATCACTAAGTTTTCAAAGGGAAATATATATATATATATATAAAGCAGAGTGATGGACTCCAAACACCATCCTACACCTATTGTAGGTCATTTACAAGAATCATTTTCACTATGATAGCATATTCCTTTGCAGATTCTTTCGTATGCAAAAATCCAGGTTCTCAGAAAAACAGAAAAATGCTTAATGAAATCAAACACTACTTGTCATCAGGAAAGGAAAGACTAAGCAGCAGTCTCCCAGACCCAGCTGGTTGTCATGTTGCTTTCCTTTCCCCCTTGTTCACTTCAGTAGAATATTAAACAGATGTCCAACAGCTTTATCCACATATTGATTCCAATACATAAGGTGACCCACATAACATGGAAAAAAAAAGTAAAAACAAAAATAAACCTTCAAATAAGCCAGTCCATTCAGCATGAATAAGATTTTCCAACCCCTTTCCAAGCAAAATATTGATAAAGAATCAGAAATCAAGATATTGATCTAATAAAATTTAAACTAATATGCACTTCCTAAAGGTCTCAAATATAATATATTTTGGAAGGCACAATATGCAAAGGAAACGACAAAACAAAGCATATGGCATTTTGAAAGCTATTGTATTATCAGTCCGACCATCATAAATCAGCAGGAACCAATCATTTTTATGCTGATACAATTTCGCACAAGACAGAATCAAATTTCAGTCATAATTTAGTTAAACCATTCACATTTTTATCGATGAAGGAAATAAGAGCAACAAAGGGGATAAAATGAGGAAAGTACATTAGGCATGCCATCATTTTGTCTTTGTGTTTCCAAGCATTCCAACTCTGTCAAAAAACTGTTAATACCCTAGCTCAAGATTTATGGAATGCAAAGATGTATTATCAAAAAAAAAAAAATAAAGAGTTCTGGAAACTGGGGTTGACATTTTAAATAAAACTAACCGCAATATGACATGCAGTTAAGAAAAACACTATGACTAGAATTCATTCAAGCCGAGAAGAAAAATCAGACTCAAATTCATATTTAAACAAACCCTGAAGCCTGTAAACATATTTGAGGGTATAACTTCCAATACAATTGTTTCAGCAAAATTTTTTAAGAGAATTTCCAGGGGGCGACTTCCCTTAAGATTTCACAGCTAGTCTAGACTTTCATACTTCTATTCTGTTATTTTTTTGTTTTCAGTTTCTTTTCCTTTCAGGCATGGTTCGTGATTACTTGGCTGGTGTCTCTGTTCATTCTTTCTGATAGATGCTCAGTCGTGAATGCATGTTTAAGAAACAAAGAAAAATACTTAGTCTTGAATCTCAACTATTAGTCTTGAATCTCAACTATAACTAGGGGCATTATTATTTGATATTAATTGGAACGCATCATCCAAAGAAAATAAACAAAGGCCAAGCATAACAATATAGTTCACTGATAGGAAAGCTCTATATCAAAATAAATAAACCAGCGACACCATTCTCTTCTCAACATTTGTTGGAGTTAAGAATACGTAAAATAAGAGAAAAGTATAGCAGTGCTCTCCAAATTAACCATGAGAAGAATTGAACCCAAATAAATTTTAACATATCAAAAAACACAAGCAGCAACACTATTTCATATCCAAATCATATCCAACTTACAGCTGATTTTGAAGCATCCTGGCAGGCAAGAGCAACATCCAGCAAAAGAAGGCAAACATGAAGAGCAGTTGTCTGTACATTTAAAAATGATCTATCAGGACACAAATCACAACTATCAAATCATTAGAACTACAGGTAAAAGACAAACCTCTTCAATAGGTTCAATATTGTGATACAAAGGCTCTAGATCTGACAATGCCTTTGTATATTCATGAAGATGGAACCAGATAATAGCCTAGAAAAACAACACATGTCAATCCATAAATTAAGAGTGTTAACAGCAAACTAATAAACAAACTGCAAATATATCAAGAACCTACAGTGTTCAATATTGCCACTGCTGGGTCAAATTCATCCATGTAAAAAAGAGTACCACTATTTGCAGCAGAAAATTGTTGTGCAGTTCCACTTCCTTTAGTTCCTGAAATAACTTTACTTCCAGCATTGCTTGCACCCTCAACCTGTTCCCCAGAAGCTTGAGCAAGCAGTTTGCTTTTCATCTAAATTATCATAGGCAAAGAAAATATCACATTAAACTCCAAAAACTGACAATGATAAAGAATAGAGCCAAAACATGATGCATCACAATTTGCTATTATAAGAGAGACATAATTAGCATAAGAAGTTACCATCCTAACTTGACTAGTTCTTTTCACTAACCAACTCACATAAAACAAAATGTAATGGACATATATACTTAAGGCTGCATCACCAGCTACACATTTCAAGAACCCAGTCTTCCATCTCTTACAATCAACTTTGGCATTTTTAATTTTATTCAGCATGCCTTGATCTGAATTAACTTCACGTAAGCATGCCATAAGAAATCTTAGAAAGGGTCCCTCAAGAGTTGGTTTACATTCCAACCATTTCCAATTTTGATTTCTTTGCAGCAATCCTTTCCTCCAAAAATCATACTTATATGTCTCCTTTTCTTAGTAAATTCACTTATTGCAATATATAAAAAAGTGCAGATATTAAAAGATAAAGGTATATCATGGCAAAAATGGGTCTTAGGGCCTAAGTGCATGCCTACAGGTGAAAAGATAAAATTAAAACCAATTTCGCAATATATGATTAATGATCTCATACAAGGAGACTAACAAAACATCCAAAACAAAAAATGTGCATAGCAACAACTAAAGCAATAACAAGACAACTACTTATCAAGATACACATAATCTTCTTCATCATTATTATCACCAGTTCACCATAATAAATTTGATAACTTCAGAATTCTTCTTCATCTTGTTCATACTCTTCCTGAAATCAATATCTTCCTCATCTCTATGTTCTAAAGGAGTATTGATCCTCAAATTGGAAGCTGCTTCCGCCTGTCCATTGGCTCAGGCATAGCATTTGGAATGGATGTCTCACATCTTTGCCTTTAATTGATTTAATATGATAGACCTCCTCAACAATTTCACTAGCTATAGCAACATAGACCCATGTCAAATATAATCATTTCCAAACACTAAACAATCAAACGCAACGTTCATTGTCTCAATACTATCATGAGAACACTAATTAATCAGATGTTATTTAAATCGATAGGTTGCATCATATTGTTGCATCAACCCTTGATTGTTAAGGAGAGTGATGTTATCCTTTAACAAGCAAAAAATGAAAAAATGAAAAAAAAAAAAAAGATTTCAATAAAAAAACTAAAAACAAAAAAGACAAGAAAACAAGTTCTCATGTTTGAGAACCATATCAATATTGTAGGGATTTTCCTTTTTGGTTAAATTCATTCAAATTAAAACAGCACAGATGAACGCAAGACAGGCTACTCTTTGTTGTTTGGATCAAGGGTACAAATTGTTTAATGAATCAAAATTTATAATGATTACACAATATAAGGGAAAATTAATGAAGCACACTTCTCACAAAGAGAGCCTGTTTTCAACAGGCTGAACTACTATGATTGGAGACTCATCAGCCTTCAGCCCAAGGCACACTTAAGATGCAAAAACCACATTATAAAGACAAAAATAATTAATTACCCAGTGTTAAAATCTCACATGCTTAAAAAAAACAACAATCCAAGCATGGCATGATGAGTAAAGCATGTGCGAACTACATTGTGGCATGTTGATCATGAGCCCTAGAAGAATGATAAAACAAATTCAACAAAAGAAAAGAAAAACATACCTTCACATTATTAAGTATTTCAAGCAACTTTCTTGGATCTGAACAACCATCCCGAAAGTGTTCAGCAATAGCAATATTATGAAGAACCTGTTAAATATGAAGCATGAAGTTAAGATGCAGAAAGAAAATCAAAGGAGGAAAAACACTTTGCAAAACAATCCAAAACATGATAATAAACCTAAATGATGTTGCATAGTTTTATGTCCATGACAAACAAGATACTTGAAACTTGGCTCCATGATAGATTATATAGCTCCAAAATAAGTTACTCAGGTAAATATCACTCTTTTAAAGCCTTAGCTCTCACAACATTCTACAGTAAGAGAATAATACCAGTAGAAATGTCATTTTGAATTAAAACTGCAGGACATGATCAGCATACAGATGGATCCAACATTTTGGATGTTATACTGTTCATATGTCATGAAGATAATAATATCAATGCCTGCAATTCCGTCTCATTACTGAAATCAATACTAGTATTCCAGAGCTTTAATCAATACCATTCCAAAATGGGAATACACAACACAACTGAAAGTGTAGAAGATGGTAAGTTGCTGATTTGAAAACAAAAATACAATCATGTCAAGAGCCCGGAACTAGTTTGATTCTCTGTTTTCAGAAAATAACGCAACTGGTTCAACTCCAATCAAAACAATATCATGTCCTCCCTCAATTTCACACAACTCTAAAACCAGCTAATATAACACGCAGTCCCAGGTATTTGCATACATTAAAGTTTGAACTAACTCGGATAAGTAAATCAATATTCCATATACACTTGACTCAACCTGCGAAAGCTAAAATTCAAGTTTGGCTTGCTCACGAAATTAATACTCCCATGCACATTTCACCAAATTCAACTATAAACTTCGAAACTAAAAAGTTTATCGGCAACATCCACTACTCAACTGACTCCAATATCTAACTTATAAAGAATTCATATGCAAACACATCAACATTATATCTAAATAGATGCAAGAGAATAAGCAACTAGCATAAATAATTACTTTAGGATCCTCTTCCTTCTTCTGTTTAAGCTGTTGCAAAACGGTGAGACACTCAACGAAACGACGGGATTGGAAATGCAAGGTAGCGTCCTTAGCGAGAGCAGCAGTAACAGAGAGAATAGCGTCATCCTCACCAGTAGATGATGACCCAGACGGCGCAGTGTCACGATTCGCGGCGGGCGTAGATTGCGATGAAGACGAATCCCGCGACTCCATGACCAGATCCAAGAAATCAGATGGCAATAATTTTTTATCCTCAGTATCTACTGTGCTAAATGTATCGAGATATTAAAAAATGGGAACATAAGAAACAAAAGAAACCCTAATGCTGTTTAAATCTGAGTGAAAAAGAAGACAGGAATTGAAGAAAATGCTCAGAAAATGAAACGAAAAAAGCCCCTAGGGTTTTGGGAACTTGCAGATGAATAGTGAGTTATGATGTGTTGTAGGGAGCAAATAGGGGGCGAGAAATGGATTAGCCAGAGAGCTGAAGCAAATTCACACAAAAATTAAAGCTGGCTTCACTGGGTTTCTGAGTCCAAAACGAGTTATTTTTTCTTTTTATTTTTTTTTTATTTTTTTTGAACAAAATGTTAAAATATTAAACCAATTTCAAAATGAAGTGGAAAGGGTCGAATATGCCTTTCCACTTATTTTCTTTTTCTTTTATCTTTGGATGTAGGAAATTTATTTTGTTTAACGCAGGAAATCATTAGAAAAGAAAAACAAAAACTGAATATTGATTTCTTTTATAATATTTTATAACATTTATTAAATTAAAGAAAACTATTGCTCTTTTATAATTTTACAATTATATCTTTTTCTGCCTAATTCTTTCACTAATTGTGAAATGTATTTGAAGTGTATACAATTTGTGATTTCTTAAACCGAATTAAAGTAGCAAAAAAATCACAAATGTACCATTGATTTTAATTTGAAATAAATGTAAATTTTTATCAAGATCCAAATCGGTAATTGTATTGAATTATTAATAGATTGTAGATCGACAGAATATGATTACTTGAACTCAAACCTTTAGTCGATCCCCAAAAATCAGTTCCAAAATCAGTGGTTTAAAGAGTAGATAAATCAAACTACTTTATGTGGATATAATTGTATCACTTGTCAATTTTTCATTGGCTCATCCATTCTTATTTTATTTTTCTACCAAAATTATTTCAAAAATTTCTAAATATTACAATTAAAATGTGTTTAAAATTTTGGATCAAGCAAAGTTCATTTCGATAAGTTTTAAGACACTGAAACATATTTAATTGGTCCGAAAATTCGATTTTCAAAATCACTGTAAAATTAATTTGTCACTATCAAATAATCATTCATAATATTTTTAGTGAATTTATGAGTTTGGATAACTTTTCAAAGGTTTCTAACATTATTTTTTAAGCCCAGAGACATTATTTGCCGGTCCAAAAAGGAAAAATTTTAAATTATCAGAAAATTTATTTTTCACTCCAAAATATTAACTGGATTTATTTTTAATAGGTCCATGCAAACGGAATAATTTTCGGAGATTTATGGAATAGTCGATCAAAGTTTGGTCAAACCCTATTACAGTCCGAAAAAATTCTTGATTGTCTATTTTGAAAACCTATCCAACCTCAATTTCTCTTCAAATTATACTACGAGACTTGGTTTAATTTAGACTATTTAATGGTACAACACATATTGTAACACCCTATACCCGGTCAGTTGTAAGACCCAAATACCGGATGTCACACTCAAGTTTAGTTACCTTTAAGAGGACAACTAAAGAATTTTTCTATTTAAAAACCTTATTTAGTTAATATTTTATTTATTTTATAAAAATTTTGACAGTTTTTCCTAATTATTAACAACTTTCTATGGAAAAATGGTACA